>CAUYRH010072874.1:0-60559 GCA_963574655.1 Perodicticus potto
GCAATCTGAAATATTGTCATCAAACTGGTTAACATAGCCTTCATGGCATTTTCTTAGTTATTGTGTTAAGACCTTTATATTCTGCATTTAGTAAGTTTCACCTGTACCCTTCTAAGATGCACCATAGGTGTGGTCCCACCAATTACCCTTCCTCCACCCATCCTCTCCTTTCCCCTCCCCTCCGCTCCCTTGCCCCTTTCCCCATATTCTTGTGCTATAATTGGGTTATAGCCTTATATTGGGAAGAAATAATAAACTGGCAAAAACTTTACGCTCACTTTTAAACATCATCAACTCCTCTTTTCAGACAAGGAAATAGAAATCTTGAGGGATTAAGAATCTCACTCAGGAGTACATAGCTCATAGGGGTGAGGTTGAGATTTAAACCCAGGTCTGTCAGACTTAAGGTCTATTACCTCATATACTTCTTTCATATGGGACTCAGAGGAGACGATATCATTCTTTGTTGTCTGAACAGGCCTGCAGATGATCTCTGCTACTTAGCTTGGCAGATCAGACTGCCTTCCTGCAGAGTTCCATGTGTCATGCTGCTTTACAGCTCTGTACCTTTGCTTGCCTGGAATGTCCTTGCTCATTCTTCAATAATTAGGTCAGGCTTCCTATTCCAAAAGGTTTGCTATCCTTCTCCTGTGTTCCCATAGCATTTTGAAAAATCTTTGTTTTGAAATGCATCACAACTTTCCTTGTCTGACACCCTGTCCCCCTACCATGAGCCACTAAATTTTGGGGGGAAACTCATTTTAAATCTACAATGCCTTGCATAGAACTGTGCATTAAGGTATTTTGGGCTGCAAGGAACCAAAACCCCAACTCAATATGGCTTAAATAAAAAGAAAATTAATAAGCTCACATAACTTGAAGTTCAGCTCAACAACATATGCAGGGGGTTTGTGAAGACTAGATATTTTTATACACATATATGTAAAATATCTCACATTTACGGCATGTGTAGCATTGAGTATGCACTCAGTAAGTACCAGCTGTCATTGTCCTTGGATATTACCTTTAATTTATCTGTATCTAGATCACACATGTAAGTTTTATTTACAAACCACTGAATTCTAGACTATTTCTATATTACTTGGGACCGTATATTATTTCTCAAAACGTAGAGACCACATACATCAGAATCATATGATGATTTCTTAAATCAACCCATTTGGTAGGAGGGCCTAGGAATATGAGGCAAGGGGTCTGGCCATGTCATTAACAAGCTCTGTAAGCAATTCTTATTCTGGTTTCATGTCTCCCCTTCCTCTCTATCCTGTAATAGAATCATAGATCCTTCCTCTATTAGATCTGGGCAGAATGCTTGAAATTATCCAGCTAACTAAACATCTTTTCTTTTACAGGTGAGGAAACCGAGGGCCTGAACTTGAGAACTGACTGCAATTTTATTAGCTCTGAGTGGAGACTCATCTGCTGACCCTCTTAGTTCCTCTGTAGCCTCTAGAACAGTGTTTTTCAACCTTTTTTTTTTTAATCTCATGGCACACTTGAACCTATAGTTAAACTTCCATGGCACACTTAAATTATGTTGATCATAAACAAGAGTTAAAAAAAAAGCATATACTTAACTGCATGTTGAACTTCTATTGAAAATAATTAATGATCTTTATAAGTTTTCGTGGTACACCTAAGATCCTCTCACAACACACCAGTGTGCCATGGCACATGACTTGAAAATCACTGCTCTAGAAGTTTCCCCACCACATTTTAGTTTGCTGAAATCCTCACTGTCCATTTATGTCCCTGCTATTCACAGTGGGGTTGGAGGGTGAGCAGCATGAACAGACTCACCCGGAGCTTGTTACAAATGCAGACTCCTGGGCCCCACCTCTGACCTACTGAGTTAGAACCAGTAGTTTAACCAGACCCACCACATTCCTATGGAGACTGAAATTCGGGAACGATGTTTTTAAGGAGATTCCCTAAGACTTTCCAGGTTTGAATTCCACCTTTGCCACCTTCAAGCTGTAACCTTGGCCAGTGATTTAACCTCTCTGTTCCCTCACCTGCAAAATGCAATTAGGTTAGCATCTCGAATTCTTGTGAACATGGAATGAGACACAGTATAAGAAGTATCAGGCACACAGTCGTCACAGAGTGTTGAGTATTATCTCAATCTATCATTAGTGATCGTAATTTGGCCCTTTTTGCATATTAGCTTTGGTTTTCAGGTGCTCATATTCCGATCCAGCCTCGGAAGGCGCTATATTTCATCCCCATGGTGGCTGGCCTAATGCCCTTTCTACACTTGATCTTAGCCAAAAGGCAGAGAAGGGATGCCCTTTCTAATTTGTTCAATGTATATTTATGGAATTTAATGCTTGTCAGCCGATTCCGATTATTTTCTATATGGTCAAAGGCCTAAGTTAGAGGACCAGATTCATTCTTTGTATTTTAATAAATTCCCTACATTGGGCAGAATCTTCAAAAGAGCACAACATATGGGCAAAGGCCCTAATTAAACACTTGTTGAAAGTAAATTAGTTAATTAGAGTTGACCGCTACTTCCCACAGAGGGTAATCAACACAAGGTCTGTGGAGAGTCCCAACATCCTGTGGGGGCCGAAACAGGGCTTGTTTTTGGGCAAAATTACGTCCTCTAATAAATGCTTTTATGTGCCTCATCCTGTCCATATTAGAAAAAAAGAAAAAAGGTCACTAAGCCCACAAAAAACCCAAAATGGTAATAACACAGAGAATTTCTCCCTCTGTTTCTTCTGGCATTAAGGTACCACTCCCAAAAGGTGCTATTATTTTTTTCTCCAAGCATGAGTGGTTTTGAGAGTTAGAGACCTAAGGTTTCCCTTTGTTACATTTTAAAAATAAAGCTCAATTATTTGTTGAACCCCTTACCAGAAATAACAGAGGAAGTAACTGGAATTTGCCTAACATTTAATGGAGTAGGCTGAATTTCTGGATATCTCTTGTTGAAAAGGGGGAGTGTATTTCATTTTACCAGTACAAAGATAAAGTTCAGATAAAATCCAAGCTAACCCAAGCCATCTTTCATTCACTCTTCACGCTAAGCTCAGTTTCTGAGGTTTTTTTTGATTTATGTTTATTTTCTTCTGGGTATGTAGTTTGGGTTTTGGCTAGCACCAGCAATGGAAATACTATGTGAAAAGAACTTAGTCTCAAAGCATTTTGGCCTTGACCAAACCTGTTGTTTCATAAAATTGAAGTTTTGACATTAAACTTTTTGGAGAGAGAGTGCCAAATAATACTGGTTTAGGCCATAATAGAGCAATAAATAAACACTTTCCTTGGTCTATATGGCCTGCTGAGAGTTGGCCAGGAGCAGGAAGAGCCCAACACCGAGACTTGAGAATCTGAGTTTGGGTTTTGCCTCAGTCACAGGAGTTAGTCTGCCTTTAAGAGTAAGGGTACCCTAGGGGCACTTAGAGGGGTCATTCTAGAGGGTATCCTAATATTTATCTTTACTGTCCCATTGAAGATCACATTTTTTCTTAACCTCTTCCCTCTCCTTTTTCTCCTTTCCTTCCTTCCCACTTCCATCTTCTCTCCCTCCCTCCCTCCCTTCCTTTCCTTCCTTTCTCTTTTCCTTCTTTTATGTCTTTCATTTGTTGTTTTCTTCCTTTTTTTTTTCATTATAGGATTTTTCAGGGAGCCCATAACTCAAAGGCAAAACAATAGCTCCCATTAGGGATGAGGATACGTGTGTGATTTATTATATTTTTCATAAAAATGTCAAATTAAGATTGGTCCTAGACTGAATAATGACTACATTCTGAACTTAAGAAACTGACCAGATGAGAAAGGAATGCAGCCAGGGGGCACTTTGGTGAAACAGAGGCATGAGGTCCCCTGCCATGACAGTCTCAGGTGGTTCTGAAACGGTTTACACATTTCCTACTTGTCAGAACAGCTACGTGAAGTTTAGTTTGAGTTGCTGTTCACTTAACCCAGCCACGGAGACTCCCTGTTTGAAACCACAAATGCTGTTTGTACTGAGAAAGCCGTCCATGGCTTATGAAACCCAGCTATTTCACTGGCCCATTTTCAGCTTCATGTTCTTCCATTAGAAACTGGTTCTTCAATTAGGGGTGAAAAATGCAAATGTGATTCTTATTTTTTTTTTTTGAACTCAAATATAGAAAAAAAAAAAGGAGTTAAGGGAAGCTCAATGTGTGTATTATATTTTTCATTCATTTGCTTGTCTATCTGGTCACCTAAACTGATCATAGTCAAGTCAGATAAGAACAAATGTTTCTAATATAAGAAGAAAATCTCTTTTTTTGTGAGGGGTAGAACAAAGGGTAAAAATATTGGAGATTTTTGGTCTGAGGAAAACTGTCCAATGTTCATGTTATAAAAATGTTTGCATTTCACTCAGTTTAAATTTTATGACTGCTTAAGACAATTTAGCAGAGAAAATTATTGTTTCTTTATTAGTTATTGCTTTCTTTTGCAGTTTCTCTTGTACACTGTTCTTGGCCTCTGAAAGACTGACTCAGGGCTTTGTTGAACTTTGGGAGAGATCAGTTGGTGGGGAACCAGGGTACATGTGGCCTCCAGTGATATTCTCCCAAGCTCCAGAATAACACAAGTTTTATGACCATATAAGAGAGGTACAGCCTTTAAGGCTGCGTTCCCTCCAACTCATTGTTGGAAGCTGGCTATGGCATTAATATGAGAGATTGCAGGAAATTTTGGATAATGTTAGGCATACAGATTTTATACCTAGGAACACCGCTACCCTGAGGCAATGCTACGTGTATCTACTAGGATAAACTTGGCTTCCTCTAGAGCTATGGGCTTGCTTTCTGCTGGTCACAGTCCGGATGTATTGTGCCCTTGGCTTAGATGGCATTGTTAACCTTGGTTCCATGTTGGAAATGTTTTTCCTCTTGCTTTAAAGTTTATCAGCAGGCTGTTATGTGATCTGTCAAACGTATCATATATGTTTGTTGGTTAATGGAGTTTTCTTCCTCTGCTTGTGTGTTTATCATACATTTTCATTCTCACAGAATGGGATCATTAGATTTGACCAACAGTTATTACAGTGTGACTCTTAATTATTGTAGGCTAGACCATAGCAACTTTACCAAAGAGAGCTCCTCCAGGGCAGAAATGAAGCTTTAATATACTCAGTACTTAGTGCTCAGCACACAGAGGCAACCAATAATCATTTGTTGACCTTGATTTTGGTGAATCAGACTAACATTGAATTTTTCTGTTTTAGCTTGAGTAAGGATTATGATATTTTTGAATATAAGTCATAATGATACAAAAGTAATAAATTCAATCTGTTGAAGATATTGTAGTATGTCTAGACATTGTTTAATGCATTTGATGAAAATGCATATTCTCTGGCTCCTTACCCTCACATTTCCAGTCAACAGGACAGAGTAGGGTCCAGGTGTCGGCCTCATTAAAAGCATGTGGTTAGTGAACTACAACAAGAGAAAGTCTATTCTATATAGTACTCAGGAATATTTCTGTGCATTAAAGTGATTTTTAAAGACTCAGGCTGCACTGGAAGTTTTGAAAATGTCTATTGAGGGAGTACTCCAACAATAATGAACTAACAGTAATATTTTCAGATAAAGTTACTGTAAGCAGTAATTACCGTTCATGATCTTAGATAGTTTTTTGAGATGTGTTATGAGTGTGTGTGCATATGAGAACTGTCTGCTCAGCACTATTAAAATAGCAAATATTCATTAAATTCTTATGAGGTGCCAGACACAGTCAACATGTTTTACGTGAATTAACTTATTTAATGCTCAAAGCAACCTTACCTGGTAAGTACTCTTATTATTTCCATGTAATAGCTAAGGAAACTAAGGCACACAGAGGTTAAGTAACTTCCTTAAAGTCACAAACTTTATTAGTTGTTAACAGCTCAAAACACTGTTGATTTTGGATAAAGGCAAGACTTACATAAAAAAAAGTGGGTAACTAAGTGCTCTTCAAAATAAATCAGGGAGATCAAAGTGAAACAAAGTTTGTGAGTTCCTGAACGTGATATTAGGTACATTCTCTAGAATTAATTTTATGAATAGTATACTCATATATTATTTTAGACTATACCTTCTAGAATAATTTTGAGTTGAGTTTTAGAAAGTAATCAGGGGAAAAGGAGGAGCAATAGAAGTTTCAGATAATCTGATGTTGTTATAGAAGGAATGTTAATTCAAATTACCCTAAACCTCTGAAGTGACTCCAGAAACCACAGGTAGAATAAAAGTTACAATGGTAGGCAATGTGGCTCAGGGTCCCAGGAAGCCCAGTGAAAATGAACAACTAGATGAGACATTCTGTTTGACTTGAGAAACTTTCCATCCGAAACTGTAATTTTTTTCCCCACCAACTTCACATTCAGATTCAACAAGCATTCAACTGAGGGCCTACCCTACTCTAGAAACTGCTAGCTTTTAAATCATATATTATCTTGCTCCATCCTCACAACCACGGTCTGTGGAATAACGTTATTCATTATTGTTATTACTGAGGGACATTTTATGTATTTGGAAACTGAGGCTTTGTGCAATTAGGCAAATTGCTAGCAAGTGCCCAACGCAAGACTTGAGCCCAAGTGATTTGAAGTTTAAGGTTTCAGCCCATCTATTACCCTCTTAAAAAGTGGTTTTTGACTTTGTAACATGACATAAAGTTTGAGTAGTTTGTGGATTTTATAAAGCAGAACTGAAAGACTTCACAAAGGTTTGAAAATGAGTATATTTCCCACTACTCTTTTGGCCAATACTTACAATGACTAATCCAACACCCACTTTGGTGATGGTGGTGGTAGGAGGCATATGCCTGTGGTAGGAGGCATATTCACTCATGCAACAAACCAAGCATCACTCTATGCCAGGAACTGTGCTAGGTAGTGTGCGGCTAGAAATAGGCAGACATAGAGCTTACACCTTGCAAGAGAAAACACATCAAGAAAATCTAGCTGTGATAAGCACGAGGCAGAAGAACAGGATTCTGCTAAAGCAGCTCACATGAGGCAGATGTGAAAACCAGCCTAGACAGTGGCACCTATGGTGTGACTGAATGACAAATTGCAAGTAGCCAGGCTAACAAACAAGGGAGGAGAGAATTTTCCTGAGAATATTTCTTCCTTGCAATTTTCTGCTCTGATGAAGTACACAATTTTGCTTATGTTGTGACCAAATTTGTCCCACTCATTATTGTACATCTATGACTTCCCCAAGCAGCTCAGAGTGAGTTCTGCACAGAGGCGGTCTAGGAACCAGTATTTTGAATACAAACAAAATAAAGGAAGCCTTGGAAAGTTTCAATGCTTTTCCCCCAAAGTAAACATTGGCAAGTACATCAAATATACCACCTCTACCTTTAAGAAAAATTCAACATTTAGCTTCCTTTTTATTATGTTCTGAAGTCTATAAATCTCCATTGTACACTTTCCACAGAACGCATTTCAATTCCATTGATATTGAAGAAAGTACATGGAGCACTCTGGCCGGCTAAATGGGGAAATCAGAATGTGATGGAAGAGGGGCCAAGACTCAGAGTTTCCATTCTCTTCCAAGGGAAACCAAATGAGAAAAATAATACATCATAAAAGCCAGAGTTCTGATTACAATTCTGGAAATAGGGATGAAATAGGATATTTCATTTAAAAATTTTTTGTGCCTTGAATTCCAAGCTGAATCTAAGAGGTTATGCAGAGTACACTCTGTCATCGTTCCATTGAAGCTTATCAATATTTCCTCCTGGGGTGCCACTCATGTAGACATTTAGAGAAACTGAGTCAGGTACCTTTGTATGGATCATAGGCTAGGTTCTTTTCTCATCTGGTTTTTTCAAATAGAACTCACTCTGTCTTAAATGTAATTTTCACACAATTTCTTGGTCTAAAGAAATGTTTCTCCTGCAGTGTGGCTTCCATGCAACTGAGATGTGATGATGTAATGGGCTAGGGGACAAGAGTCCTGCCTTGTGCACAGTAGAGATTCTATCATAAAATCTTGACCTGCCCTTAGAATCCTATGGGCAGCTTTTGAAATACTCTATGACTGTGTTCTTCAACCTTTTCATATCTCACAGGACACTCGAACCTATAGTTAAATTTCTGTGGCACACTGGAATTGTGTTGTTCAAAAAAAGAGTGAAAAAAGGCATAACATAGTGTGCTTCGAACATCTTTCAAAAATAATTTAATTAATGATTTCTAGGCTGGTCACAGTGGCTCACCTCTGTAATCCTAGCACTCTGGGAGGGGGAGCTAAGTGAACTGCTTAAGCTCAGGACTTTGAGAAGAGCCCCAGCAAGGGCTAGAGTTTATCTCTACTAAAAATAGAAAAAAATTAGCTGAGTGTTGTGGTGGGCACCTGTCATCCCAGCTACTTGGGAAGCTAAGGCAGGAGAATTGCTTGAGTTCAAGAGCTTAAGGTTGCTGTGAGCTATGATGACACCAGGCCACTCGACCTCAGGGTGACAAAGTGAAACCATCTCAAAAAAAAAAAAGGAAAAAAGTCTTTAAAAATTTTTGCAACACACCTAAGATCCTCTCACAGCACACGGGTTGAGAATCACTGTTCCGTGCCCGTGTCCTAGTGCCAGAGACCCTGATTCAATTAATTGAGAGTGGCACCTGGGCAACAATCATTTTTAAACTCTCCCAGGTGATCTAACGCCCTGCCAGGTTTCATAATCACTGAGTTGTATGAATTTCACCAAGTCCTTTAACAGTTTTTTGATTCAGTTTTCTCATTTTTAAAACAAAATGGTTCCTAAAGCATTGTAATTGTTGAAGAGAAATGGATAAAGATTATACATTTGGTCATGCTTTGGAAATTTTCTTGTCTATTACATTGTTAACAAATACTTATTTTTCATTGACTGATGGCACTGTGCTTGAGTTAATGTGCACTTGACCCTGTCTCTGTTCTCTCTACTGGATTCAATAAAGACGATAATAGCTAACATTTATGGAGTGTTTGTTTGGGCTAGGCACTGCATAAAGTATTGTTAATAAAGTGTGCCTAGTGGACCAGAGCAGGCAAATTGTTGCTGTTGACAGTTTAGATACAGAAATTGCAATGGTTAGACACTTTTATAGTAATGTGGGCTTCTGTTGTGAACGTATTTGTCTTTTTATCATTTTTATTTTTAAAAATTCATTTTATTGCATCTTATAAAAGTATCTATCTGCAGCTGTCTGGGAATTTTAAAATTCCCCCAAGCTAGCCCTCCATCACAGGGAGTTTGGGAGGCAGTGGCCTCAAAACTCCTGGTAAATGTTATATAATTTAATCCTCACCCCAGTTCCTATAAAGCAATTGGTTCTTTTACAACTGAGGAAGCTGAGGATTAAAATGATTTGTCTAAGGTTGCTCAATTAGTAAGGTTTGTACGTTAGAAGAATTTGAACTCGGGAAATCTGAATCCAGAGCCCAGAGTCACAGGAATGTAGGGACTTGGAAGTTTTTTCCAATTGATTTGGGTCTAAGAAACATACCTATCTGGAGGGTCCCAGGGAAAGGGAGGGCCACTGTCCCGTTACCTGACCCCAAAGTTGTCTGTGTTGTTTTTATACTTACTGTGTAATTAAAATTGGCTCCAGCTTTGTGAACATCGATTAAGTGCCTATAAAGAGTTTGAAATTTGAATTGCCTAGATACTCATAAAACTAAACCAGAGCTAAATGAAAAGAGATTATTTTAAACTGAAAGAGTGGCCTTAAGTGGCAAGTTTGAATTTTTTTCTGCCACCAGTGAGATGAAATTAGTTAATGAAAATAAAGCAGTTACTTTTCTACACACTTGGTCATCTATATGTTAAGTTTCAACCCTGCTAAAGCTGTGTGGTGGGTTTTTTAATCTTCTCTTTGTAGTCTAGGTAGGAAAAAATAGCTTCTTGGAAAAGTTTCTAAGACTCTTACCCCAGGAAAAACAGGCTTTTTACCCTAAGATATTTTCCTGTTTCCTTTCCAGAATTTTACTTTTTATACAAAAGATTCAAGACAAAAACTTCTGGGTTTCTTCTTTTTCATTTTATTTGAATATATTTAATTTAATATTCAATATATCTAATTTATTTCATATATTTAATTTAACATTCGGTATATTTAATTTATTTCAGATATTTAATTTAATATTCAATATATTTAAATTCATTTAATATATTTATAACAATAGCTAATAGATTTAATATTTAAATAACATACTTATTATCCTAAGTGGTAATTTGTAAGAAAAAAATTACTTTCCCAGTTTTTATCTTGCATCTTTTAGATCATTGTTTAAAATCAAGTATTCTTTCCTAGAGCATAAAATACTTCAAATTTGGTTGCGTACCCATTTTCATAAATGTTCCTGTTACACAGAGGGAGAGGCAGTTGCACGAGCAAGAACATTAAACAAGGACAGAAGATACAATATTAAGTGGCATTTGAACTTGAACACTGTCATGGAATTGGGGAACATGTAGAGTTTTAGAACCAGAATTTAACTCTACATTTCTCCTAGGTGTGGACACAGCAGATGGCGAAAATCACCTTGTCTTGGAATCCCAATGGCCTTCGCTGGGTGGTGGTGCTCAGCAGGACAGCAGGACACAGGAAACAAACCTGCAATCGGTGCCAGTGAGTAACTGTTCTAGGCTTGGACTCTGTATCTCGTAGTCATTCAATAATGAAAAGTCAGGATAATTTTACAATAAATACTTTCTAGTTCTTTGCTGTGCTAAGAATGAATGTAGTTTTATTTCAGATTTCAAAATGGGCTAGATTTGGAGGCATTTGGATTCACTGGGTACTCAATTTACCAATACCTCAAGAAGTGGCTTGCTAAATTTGCCCAAACATTAGGCAATTTGCTAAGCATTAGGAAATGAATAATGCAGGTGATATGAAAGTGTTTAGATGAGGCATGAAGGAATGAGCGGGTACATAGAAAGCGAAGGCCCTTTATTTGAAATATAATATTACCTTGGGGAATTAGTGGCAAAAACTGGGGGTTTGTAGTGAAGAGACTTGGCCAACTCTTCTTAATCCCTCGCAAAGCATCTTCTTATGCTCCTGAAACCAAATTTGGTACTTGTGATGAAAAGAAGCATAAGAAACAGTTCTTGCCTTCAAATGAGGCAGAACTTTTTTTTTTTTTTTATGGAAGTAGAATTGCAAACAAATAAGGAAAGAAAATAGAATTCCTTACAAATGGTGTTGAAAGGCATGAGGAAGGTGTCACTAACTCCCCCATGGCCTCCTGCAAGACACTCAATTCTTCAGTTTCCTCCTATGAAAAACAGGGGTGATCCTCTTTCTCAACAAAGTTCCCCATAAGAAAGCAAATGGAATAATATATAGGAACCTTTTAAAGGATAGAGCAATGTTTCTATTTTTATTAATTGCCTTAAAAAAGCTGAACACTGCGATTACACCCCCATAGGTGTCCCACAATGCCCTCTAGCTGGCAAAGGCAGAAGGTTGTGGCTTCCCTTAGAATGGTGTCTATCAAATTTGGCCTTGTGGGGATGTGGCCCTTGATGTCACCACCCCCTACTCCATGATGCAGTGGCACGAATGACTTCAGTTGTTCAGCGTGGTCAAGCCAGTGCATGTTGCCTGCCTCATAATGCAACGTGCACTGGCTTGACCACACTGAGCAACTGAAGCCATGACATTGTGAATGCCATGACTGTTGTGAATGACACTCCTTTTGCTGTTTGTCTCAATCTGCTTGGGCTTCCATAACAAAATACCCCAGATGAGATGGTTACACAACAGAAATTTATATCTCACAGTTCTGGAGGCTGGGAAGTCCAACATCACGATGGCTGCAGATGTGGCTGAAGGTAAACCATCTGCTTTGGAGATGGCTGCTTTGTCATTGTGTCTGAGGAGAGAGAGAGAGAGAGGGAGAGAGAGAGAGGGAGAGGGAGAGAGAAATAGAGAGAGAGAGAGAGAGAGAGAAAGAGAGAGATCCGTAGTGTCTCTTACTCTTCTTCCTGGGACACTGATCTCACACATACATGCTCATGACCTCATCTAAACCGAATTCCCAAAGGCTTCCACTTCCAAATACCGTCCTCTTGGGGGTTAGGACTGCAACACCCAGATCTGAGGGACACAAACCTTCAGTCAGTGTACAGCACCTTTCCGGTAGTTCTGTCAGACATACCCTTAAAGACTCTCAAGTATTTTGTTGTCTCTAAAACTTTTCATTCATCCGAACAGAGCTGATGGTTCCCCTTTAGTAATGAAATCATTACATTCTATACAATTATTGACTCAGTAAATATTTACTGTGGTTATCTTGTACAAGATGCTCCTGTCCCTTTCATCTTGGTCTTTACGGTACCAAGCACCATGCATGCTTAGACCTGCATGCAAAGCAGTTCCTACAGTTTTATTGAAGGAATTTTTTAAGTAAATAAATTGCTTTAAGCAAATCACTTACTAGGTAGCTTCAAGCAGAAGCTCCTT
Organism: Perodicticus potto; assembly: GCA_963574655.1. Taxonomy (NCBI): domain Eukaryota; kingdom Metazoa; phylum Chordata; class Mammalia; order Primates; family Lorisidae; genus Perodicticus; species Perodicticus potto. The sequence continues at coordinate 12,455 of CAUYRH010072874.1, forward strand.
GAGTAAGATGGGGGTTCATCATCTGTTTATCAACCATAATAACTTCTGAGATTAGGATTGGAGAAACATCCTAAAAAATTTTCTTCAAGGTCTGTAGCATTGAAAATGTATCAGGACAAAGTCCTGGCAGGTAATATCAGAATAGCATTTGGACCAACCATGTCTTAAGGATGAGAAACCTAAATGTATTTAGCGAGATTTTGAACAGGGAATGCAGATTGTCTTTCAGTACTAGGACCTCTTGCTAAATGAATGTAGTTTCATTTCAAAATTCAAAATGGGCTGGATCTGGAGGCATTTGGATTCTCTGAGTATTCAGTTTACAAATACTTTAACAAGTGGCCTGTTTACTTTGTGCAAAGCTGCTTTTTGTGTTTCTCCACCTGAAATCTGTATTATTGAAATAAATGTTACCAACAGTTGGGCTCCATTTGATGTGGTCCCAGAGTGTAGCAGTTCTAACAGGACACTGTTGGATGGTCTCTAGTTCAACACTTCTTTGGCAGCTAAAGGAAAGGATGTAATAGTCGAACCACCTCTTGCCCACATCCCACTTTCTCATCTTTTCCAACACTCAGTCCTGAAAAAGGAAAATATTGCCAGTTATCCCAGCCGTCTGACTAAGAAGTGAGCAACGTTGTATGAAAGGAGAAATGGACAATGCCTCAAACCCTCAGATGAGAAAGATCAGGCCAAGAGATTTGGCAATGGCAAAGTTGGTCTCTTGGAACACGTTAGCATTTCCAAGAAAGAAATTAGATGTGATTTAAAGAAAATGGATGTGTTTCTCTCATCTAGACATAAAGAGAAAATTGCAACCAGGGTTAAAGGCTGTGGATGGGCCTCACCGTGGGCTCCACACAAGTCGTCACTTCCCCATCAAAGGCTGCAGGATGTCATTCTGGCGCATGTGTTTGCTTGTTCCGTCAGTGGTATGTTGTTTGCTATGCTTCACCGACTGAGACTTTCAAGACAGGCATTGGGTTTCTTTCCAATGTACAACGAGTATCCAGAAGGCAGAGGAATGAACAGACTTTATCTTTTGCTAAATTTTTAATTGATGTCAGCATCAGGTGACATCAATTTGGGCCCTCTTGTTATGGGTACAAAAGGTCCCTGAAATGGCCCTCATCCCCCACTCGTGTCGATAGAATGTATTCATTAGCCTGCCTTCCACATTTCTTCTTTCCCACAGTTTGGCCCACCAGACCTACAGAGTCAGGGGGACCCATCCTTGCAAGAAGGGATTATAAAAGTGCCCGTGTCTGGCTGAGGAGGAGGCTCAGCACGAGTCAGTTTGTTGTTCACGCCTCCCTGAGCTCTACTCCTGATAACTGTGCCCTCCCCCCCAACCCAGACTTTTTCTTGAAAAAACCAGCTGAGATGTTATCTCCTCTGGACCCAGACCCCTGTTTTTAGGCCTCTGCATCTCATAACTAAAGTATAACACTCACTGCAGATCTTCCACGATTCCCACTTCTTGGTACCCTTCACTCTATTGTGATCAACCCCTGCCCGAATTGCACAGTGCCCTTGGATAACCTGCTCTGTTTGCTTACTCCCCGGGGTCAGTCCTCAGACTGTAGCCTCTGCCTGGTGTCCAAGGCCTTCTGGGGTCTCTGCTTCAGGTGGTCTTCCTCATCAGCCCAAGCGCTCTTCCTGACACTGTAAGGCAGCCAGGATGAAGAGAAGTCTCCTGCTCCCTCACCCCCTGAATGGGCTCATGGAGATTGAGTGGGGTGTTGATAAGTGACTGACTTCCAAGGTCCAACTTTATGGCATAGAGAAAGGGAAAACTTGCATGAATGAGCTAAAAAGAAGGGGCCGTGACAATACCTTTAGTGCAGAATGAATGCTGCAGCCTGGAATTTGAAGAGGAAAAGAAGCTTGTAGTTTATCTAAATGCACAGTAAGTCAGAGATGCTCATGTCAGCATTTACCAACAGCAGGCTACTTTGACAGCAGAGGCAGCTGCAGACCTAGGAAAAAGACAGTTATAGTTCCTTTAGTGTCTATCTAACCTCACTCTGATATCTGATTAGTCCTGTGTCAATTTTTATTATTATTGTTATTATTATTGCCGAATCCTTTAAAAATAATGCATGCTCATGGTACAAATTCATGGAAACCTAAAGAGTATAAAGTGAAAAGTAAATTTTTTCTGTCAGTCATAGTCCTCCAAGAAGTATGATTCTTTTTTAATTTTCTATGAATATGTACTATTTTTATAATTGAAAATGCACATTTAAATACAAGTCAGATTAAAAACATGGATTATGCTACAACCGCCTTTCATTTTCTTAACAATATATCTCAGGTGTTTTCCTACAAGAACAAACGTGCTGCTGAGAAACACGTTCTTTTTAACAACTGCATAGTATTCCAAGAGCTGGATAATCCGGTCTACCAACATACTTTCGATTTTAAATTCAGAAAACTACAGGAAAAAAATGGAATTTTCTAGGAGATGCATCATGCCAAAGGCCAGAGTTCCTGGGTCCACCTGCCGTTTTAGCTGGACCTTGAGAAAATGAATGCTTGTAGAGAAAGAGTCAAGAAAACACACATTTTTCAATAACCCTAAGGAAGGAGAGGAAAGAACATTTGAATTAAAGACCAAAGAGGGGGAGTGTGTTTGATTCAAACAGGTTGTTTGTTCATGAAGAAAGTATCCTGGTTCTTTTCAAGTGGTTCAGAGATAGGGATAGGGTTCAGCCTGCCAGAGGTAGAGAAGAGATTTCAGTGTATAACAAGAAAAGAATGATAAGGAAGGGATTAAATGCCATGGGATTTTCTTTTAAGTTGTGATCAAAATGATGCCATGTTTTATGAGAAAAACTCCAACAAGAACGGCGTTATATAGATGTACCAATAAAGCAATATTATTTCTCCAGAAACTCAAACCCTGACATTTTCTACTAGGCAAGCTCTTTTAAGAGTTAAGCTATGACATTTTTTTCTGTTTGTTTATAAACCTCGGACAAAAGAAAACGTGTATTAAAAAGAGCCAAGGGCAAATGGTACATTTTTGTTTTTGCAGGGATCCTGCACTGACAGAGCTGGGATGGGCGCTGCTGGGTTCAAAGTTTGGCGGTAGGCAGCGAGCTCAGCAGCGCCCTCTGTTGACCATCAGCACACATGCGGATTGAGCAGAGGGAACAGCTGGCTCTGGCAGGGAAGCCGCCAGCAATGTGGTGTTTCATCATCCCTTCTTGCCGTCACATCTGAGTTTTGTTTGCTGGTTAATTGTCCTGGTTGAACTTCTGGCTGGAACAGAGTGTCTAAATGTGTCTTCTAAAGCAAGAGAGAAAGAGTGCCAGGAGAGCACTTGCAGAGAAGCAGTTTCTTTTGGAAATCTGAGGAGGAAGGGAAATGATTTCAAACGAGTTTAAGTCCTAGGTGAGTTGCATGCCAAAAGATAGACATTGTGGATGAACTAGAGCTTTGTTCCTGTAAGGATGAGAGAGCTGATGCTTCGTCAGGAAATGAGATGTCACAGATAGGGACAGATGCTGTCAACTGCAAGCAGTTTCCCTTTAGTCCACCCTATTTCTAATGGCAACAATTCTGAGGAAAGGCATCAAATAATTTTCACCTGCTCCCTGTCCACATGCCCTGGTTCCCTGGACAGCGGGACTGTTGCTAAGGTCAATTACCCTCAGTTGTCTCTAGATTCAGGGAAACCTTGGTTGAGGATCAGGAAGAACCAGGAAATGGTTCAAGTAGAATTTTGCTCCATGTTGGTTTTAAGTTTCCATGGTTCTAAGCTTGTCATTTGACATACTTGTGTAGTTCCTTCCTATTCCCTGAAAGAAGTGGGGGGTGGGAGCTTCAAATCTGAATATTAGCTAAAAGTCTCTTGACTGAGTTGGGCCATTTGTTCAGTTCTAAGTAAAACTGCCACACCGATCTGTCTTACTCCATGTTATAAAAGAGAAGACAGCTTGTGTTTTATATCACCTCAGGGAAAAATAAATTCTTTAATTGCCTTGGAGATTCAAAATTGCATCTACTCTGAGCATTGTCCAGCCTTTTGGCGTGTTTCTGGTGTGCCTGTCTTAGGTAATGCGGTTTTATTTAATTTGGCATAACTTTCTGTTTTTACTGAAAAAGAGGGAAGTCGGGTTTCTGATAAAAATAATATCACATTGTATTCTGGGAATATTCAAATGTCAGTGAAAAAGAAGAAATGTAGGTGGTGTTAACAGCAAAATTCTTCACATTTTACTCTAAAGGACTGCTACCACCAATGTAAGCCGTTGGTGTTGTGGAAAACTCATGGATTTTGGAGTCACAAAGCGCAGTGTTCATATTCTGCGATTACCAACTTGTGCAACCTCAAGCATATTTTTTTAACTCTTCTAATCTCTATTTCTTCTTTGTGCAGGGGTGTTTGTAACAAAGAGGCATTAATCATCATAACACTTGCCACATACCACATGCCTCACGCACGGCAAGAAATCAAAATGTTAGCTCATGTTCTTTCTTTGGCAGATTCTTCTTAATAAAACCAAAATTCTATGACAATCTAGAATGTTTAAGACTTCTCCTCCTCAAGATAGAATATGGGAGTGAAATATTTCCCTTTTAAATTCATTAATCTAACTGATTAATTATCAAAAGAAAAGAGGTAGGTTTGTGTGGTTTTTACCTATAATCGAAGTCTTCTAACATGTAGAGTAGCATAGGTGTTAAAGGTATGAGATTTGAATGTAGGCAGTCCTGAGTTTTTATTAGGGTTGACTTGTCCAAGATCGAACTTACCATCTGGGTGATCTTGTATAAATTACTTAGCACAAACATGCCTTTGTGATTTGGGAGAGATACCCACATCACTAAATTATTCGATCATTCAAGAATATTTGTTGTTTTAGGTATACAGGAACAAGCTCACAGGACAGACACAAATTCTGCCTTCATTGGGGCTAACATTTGAGCAGGGATGGACAGACAGAAGCATGTAAACAAAAGAATACAGAAGACAAATTCAGATAATGCTTCTATGAAGAATCTAAAAGAGTGAGAGGGTAAATGAGGAGCGGAGAGACACCATGACACTTTACCTAGGACAGCCATGGAGAGAGAACTTGGACCTGAAATGTAAAGAGTGGAAAGGAGGTAGTCTTTGTGAGAAAGTCTGGAAGTTCAAGGATGTTAGAAAGTCCCAGGTGCAAAAGCATAGAGTTGGGAGTGAGGTTGGGAGTTGAAGAGAAAGAAGGCAAACCAGTGTGACTAAGAGAGACAAGTAAGGTTGGGGAGGTGGACAAAGGCAAGGTTGTGGAGCATGTAGAATAAAGAAGCTAGATTTTACTCTGGGAAATATATTTTAAGCAGTTTGATTGATCAGATTTACACTTTTGAAAGGTGACCATGGATGGTGAGCAAAGGATAAACAAGTTTTGTACATAAATTAAATTAGCTAACGTACCATAAAGTTCTTAACATTGTACCTGGTACACTGTATATTCTCAATAAATGTTTACTGCTATTAATTATTGGCTCTTATTGACCAACGATTGAGCAACCTAGAATGAACATGAAATAGTTAAAAGCAATACTCCAATAATATATTGGCATTTTAAACTTGAAATTATGAATGCTTGGGGAGATGTTAGGGAATGTATTTTGGAGAGTACAAAAGAAATGGATAAGAAAAAACTTGCTTCTAAATATAGTAAGGAAAAATGAGACAGGAGAGACATTTAAAGTCAGCCCCCACAATACAGTTCTTTTTTTGGGGGGGGCCCTTTCAGCCTAAAGAACAGTGAGCTCTATAAACCTCTTGTTACAGTGAAGACATCCATTGTAGACCAGTTCAGGGAAGTTCATCAGACATATCAGGTGTACTTTGCTGAAATGAATGAAATCAAATTTTCAGCACATGTCTGATAGCAATGTAGGAGGTCTGACAATAAAGTTTGTGAACTCACTCTAGAAAAAGTGCTACCTAACTTGTTGCTGAATATCACTATGGTCACCTTAGAAGTTCTCCCTTTGGGAAACTGTGCACCAATGCCAGTGCCTTGTTCACCCTTCAAACAAATTTTGGAACTCTTTTTCTGCAATGACCATGGAGAGCTGTCATTGTACAAGGGCCGACAATTAAGTTCATGAATTTGCTGCCATGTGTTTCCTTTGGCAGCACCATACAGACAACTCAGTAAGTTCTCATAACATTGGTATATCCGCATCTCACAGTTGTGTTCATGTCAACATGTGACAATGTCTTGCTGAATGGCATTCATTATTGTTGTGTGTTTTTGTGTGCCATACAATGATAGCTGTGATGGTCATTCTAGAAAAAGAGTTCCAAAATTGTTATGAAAGGGGGACTAGACACTGACATTAGAGCATAGCTTCCCAAGGGGAATACTTCAAAGGTGGCTGTAGTGACATTCAGTGATGGGATATGTGACACTAGGATGAGTTTGTGAACTTAATTGTCAGACTCATAGGAAGAGAAGGAGCAAAAAGTAATTGACATAGATTTTACTGGACTGAAGAGCTATGGACAGAGTGACTAATGGTTCATTTGTTCTAGCCCACAGCCCTCATATAAAGAAGTGATAGCTTTTATATGGACCATTCATATATGAATCACGAGAGACAGAATTAGCAAAGACTAATGCTAACTGGGACAAATGAAGGACACAGAAAGAACTCAATCAAAGACATTTACAGAGGACCAGGACTTGCTCTGGAAGCCATCAATATCTTAGTAAAGGCTGATGGGAATTTGTTACAGAATTACATGGTAGTCTCAACTGCTTATTGTGATATGTGCATGTGTGTAAGTGTGTGAGGGATTATATGTGCCTTTATGTTAACTGTTTATTAGCCTGTATACAGTTCATTCCACGGAAGGATCTGATAATTTTTATCTACTTTGTTTTATTGTCTTTATGAAGTCTAGAGTTAAAAGAGCCTCTGATCTATTATTAAGAAATGAATAATAGGACCCAACTGATGCTTGTATCTATGTTTCTGATGAATAGAAATAACACAGGGCAAGAACTCTCACAAAATGAAGCTGGATCAGGCCCTCTTAAGACAGCAAAAACAGATAAATGGGACTATCTCAAACAAAAACGTTTTTGCACTGCAAAGGAAAATAATCAACAGCTGAAAAGCCAACCTAAGACTGGAAGAAAATATTTGCAAACTATTCATCTGATGGGGGCTTGACATCTATAATATATAAGAAACTCAAATGATGCAACAGCAAAAAAGTAAACAACACAATTAAAAAGTGGGCAAATGATCTGAACAGACATTTCTCAAAAGAAGCTATAAATATGGCCAATAAATATATGGAAGTTTTCAGCAAATAAATACTATAATGAGGTATCACACAATTAAAAATAGCTATTATCAAAAAGAAAAAAAATGTTGATGAGGAGTAGAAGAAAGAGAACACTTCTATACCATGGTGGGAATGTAAGCTACTCCAACCATTATGGAAAACTATTGAAATTTCCTTAAAAGACTACCACATGATCCAGCAATCTTGCTTACTGGGTGTGTATCTAAAGGAAAGAATATCAATATATCAAAGAGATGTATACAACCCCATGTTACTTGTAGCTCTATTTACAATAGCTAAGATATGTAATCAACCTAGGTGTCTGACAACAGATGAATGAGTAAAGACAATGTTGTATATGCACGTGATGGAATCCCACCCAGCCATGAAAATGAACAAAATCCTGTCACTGGCAGCAATGTGGATGAGCCTGGAGGACACAGAACACAAAGTTAAACACCACACCTTTGTACTCATATGGAGAAGCTAAAAAACTTGATCTCGTAGATATAAACATTTGAATAGAGGTTACTAGTAGCTGGGAAGAGTAGAGGAAAAAGGAAGATAGAGAGAGATTTGTTAAATGATACATAATTGTGGGATGGCGCCTGTGGTTCAAAGGACTAGTAGGGCACCGGCCTCATATGCCTGAGGTGGCAGGTTCAAACCCAGCCCCAGCCAAAAACTGCAAAAATAAATAAATGAATAAATAAATAAATAAAGATACATCATTGTAGCTAGATGGGAGGAACAACTTCTAGTTGTTATAGAATTATAAGATGATTACAGTTAAAAATATTTTGCAGGATTATTATTATCTTTCCTCTGATAGCTAGGAGAGAGAATATTGAATATTCCCAACATGCAGACATGATAAATGTTTAAGATAATATTAGTTAACTGGATATGATCACCTTCAAAACATCACTATGTACCTCATAAATACATACAATTATTATGTGTAAACAAAAATAAAAATGTCCACATGGATGTCTTCAAGCAGTCACTCAACATTTGTTGAACGTCTTGAGTGCCTGGGAACTGGAAGGCAGGTGAGTCTTTTTTTGGTATCTTTCTTGGTTCTTTTACAAGTTATTGTAAATTGTTTCCCTTTCTCACACATGAGGCTTCTTTCTGATCCACTGAATACAGTCCTAACAGATGGTGAATCCTTCCAGTTCAATCATACTCTCAAATCTTTCAAACAGGGCTACTAGTTACCAGTTTGGGTCAAATACTTTATCCTTATATTTAAGCCTTTTTCCATCCAATTTCTACTTCTTGGTGCTGTGAGAAGAGGAGAAAGGCAAAGAGAAGGGGGGACGGAGAAGAAGGGAAGGACAGGAGAGGGCAGGAGAGAAGAAAAGGGGAGGGAAGAGGGAAGCGAAAGTAAGGGAAGGATAGGAAGAGAGAATTTTTCCATGGTCAACTCAATCAGGGACACACCACACCCTGAAGCACTGTTTTAAAGATTCATAATACCCATCTCCCAGTCAGTGTTAGAGGACTGTCCCGTGAGAGCTGGGGAATATTGGCTCACCACCCCCTTGTATGACTTGTGGGACGTTCTAATGCCTGCTCCAAGTCTTTGGTGATTTATATTCTTTTGGCTCTGAGATTCCCATTCTCCTGAGTTGGTTCAGCTTTCTTTGCATGCCGTTCTTACTTTGCACAGCACTAACCAAAGTCTTTTTACTAGGTTTCCGTGAGAAAATTATTCATGTAGGGTATGGTACACTGCACACACGTCCACCCTATTCTTCTCTCTGGATCTACAACTCTATGCAATGTGATGCTATGGCTACCCCCCCATCAAACATGGAGACAATTTCCTTACTCTTTCAATCTAGGCTACACTCGTGACCTCTTTGGCCACCAGAAAGTAGGGAAGTGATGTTTGGAGAGTTCAAGTACAGGATGCAGCGCGTGAGTGCTTCTGCTCTGTATTTTGGATCCTTGCCTGTACCCGGTGAATGACAAGCCTGGTCTAGCTGGGGAGTGAGAGCCCATATTGAGCAGAGAGGAGTCATCTCAGTCAAAGCCATCCTGGACCAACCAGGCCTCCAATGACCTAGCAGGTGGCTGATACATAAGCTAACTGCTAAAGCTAAGTGATACATAAAGCCTTTATATACTTTGTATATCACAGATTTTACTCAAGTGTTGGGGGTGATGAGTTTTATATATTGCCTTAACTCAAATAACTTAACAGTGAATATTAGATCGCCCCAATTTTAAATTTTCCTGCCCCGCTTGTTCATCATCCTTATACCTCCCACCGTCTCCCTATTCTCAGGGAATGAGCTACTTCAAGGGGAAAAGAGAAGCCTGTCTGTCACCATGCACCTATTTCATCCTTTGGTGGGCGTTGTGACACTTGGGGCACAATTTGATGCTTTGTCATTAAACACTACAGTTAGTTATATTTCATTTAAACATTTGAAAGTCTTTAAGAAGTCCTACAACAAATACACGTATTTCACTTTGGGCCAACATTTCACGATCAGTTGACCAAGAAATCCACTTGCCCTCTCTCTGTCTTCATCTCTGTGGATGTGTGTGTGTAACATACTTTGGGAAATGCTGTCCCTGCCTACATGGTCTGACCCTCCCTTCCTCATCAGCACAAGCAGTGCCTTGGCCAAGATTTGATTCCACAGCCAGTGTCTTTTAACCATTACGCCACACCGCTCCCTAATTACACTTATGCCGGTGTTAACTGAATTTTAAGGAATTGTTACACCAAGCCACAGATGTCCGCACTTACTTTAATAGACATGATCAATATGTACACTAGTTATTAAATTACCAGAAAAGTTCAGTCTTGGGCTTTTTCTTTCTTTCCTCCTCCAGTCAGAACTGCAATGTTCTGTCATAGCAGACTTGCACAGTAACAAGGTCACCGTGAGATAGCAAGAGAAGGAAAGAAATACCAGGACAGAATTAGAGTAATCGTTACAATCATTAAAAGAAGCATTAGGAGTTTATTATGAGCCATAACAAGGAGGTTCACAGCCCACAAGCTTAGCAGACTGTGCCCTACTTGCTATAATTATATTAGGGAAGGTTATGCTTTGCACATTTATTGTATTATACTTTGAGATCATGTACATCATTTAAGTAAGGAAAGGTTTTTAGGAATATTAGTTTCATCCTAAATTTAATTTTTGAAAAGTAAACAATGCACAGTACATCTAAACCACAGTGTAAGTGAAAGTCTTTGCTTTGTACCTAACAACGTATCTTCCTTGGAAACTTAAAAAAATCCAACCCTCCCACCACCCCACCTCAAAAACTGATCTTGATTCAACTGTGGCTCTGACACTCAGCTCTTTAATTTGGTCTTCTCTGACAGCTGACTTCAATTTTTGCCTGTTTATGAAAGTAAATTAAAAGAACACACTGTCTGTGATCCAGTGGCTCTTTGTGGTGGAGTCCTATTCAGTTCTTAAATCAAAACCCAGATAGTTGTCAGGAGAACTAATCCTTATGTAAACATGATTGCATTTGCACAGCAGAGCTCGGAGAGGCTCCGAGAGCCCAGGAGGAAGGATGTCACTTTCCCAGGTACTTCATGGGTCCATATCTTTGTCATCTCGGTGTCTCAGGTGTTTAGAACAAGGCACCTCAGACTCAGCAGCTTCAGATGATTGGGGTTGGGGCATTGAGTTAATGCATATGTAAAAAAAGAAGCTTCCCGTAGCCTTTAACTCATGTAACTTTCCTCAAATTTAAGAACGCTTTGGTAAAAGATAGGATTAAATCTCATAAAAGAAGACTTGATTATATGTATAAATAAACTGATAGTATTGCATGTACTATTTCTAGGTTTTCTAAGCAAATGAACAAAACCAAAAATACAGTTTTACTGACAGTGGAAGGCCCTTATGAAAACTCTTTAACTTTTATATTTTTGAAATCTCCTAATCTAGAAAGCACCCAGTTGTTGTAAGTGTTTCTTCTCCTTGAGATGTCATCCTTTTAGAAATACAGACATACATTATCTTATTGGGCTTCACTTTATTACATACACAGATAATTTTTTTATACATTGGAAGTTTGTGTATTACATACACAGATATATTTTTTACAAATTGGAAGTTTGCAGCAACCTTGTATGAGCCAGTCTATCCATTTTTCAAATAGCATGTGTGCTATGTCTTACATTTTGTTTCACATTTTTTTCCTTATTATTATATCTGTTATGGTGATCTATGATCAGTGATCATTGATGTTACTATTGGAATTATTGGGGGCACCACAAATTGCACCCATATATGATGGTGAACTTAATTAATACATGTTGTATGTATTCTAACTACTCCACCAACCAATCATTTTCCCATCTTTCTACTTCCCCTTGGGCTTCCCTATTTCCTGAGGCACAACAATATTGAAATTAGGCCAGTTACTAACTCTACAGAGAAAGAAAGAAAGAGTCACAAGTCTTTCACTTGAAATCAAAAGCTAGAGATGATTACGATTAGAGAGGAAGGCATATCAAAAGCTGAGATAGGCTGAGAGCTAGGCCTCTTGTACCAAATAGTTGGCCAAATTGTGAAGGCAAAGGAAAAGTTTTTGAAGGAAATTAAAATTGCTATTCCATTGAATACTTAAATGATATGAAAGAAGAACAGTATTCTTGCTGATATGGAGAAAGTTTTGGAGTTCTAGACATAAGATTAAGCTAGCCAGAACATTCCCTTAAGCCAAAGCCTAATCCAGAGCATGGGTCTAACTTTCTTCAATTCTATGAAGGCTAAGAGAGGTAAGGAAGCTGCAGAAGAAAGTTTTAAGCTGCCAGAAATTGGTTCATGAAGTTTAAGCAAAGAAGCCTTTTCCATCACATAAAAGAGAAAGGTGAAGCAGCAAGTGCTGATGTAGAAGCTGTAGCAAGTTACCCAGAAGATCTAGCCAAGATGAAGGTGTATATGTCAACGAAAGATTTTCACTGTAGTTGAAACAGCCATATATTGGAAGAAGTGTTCGCCTAAGGCTTTCATAGCTAGAGAGAAGTCAATGCCTGGCTTCAAAGTTTCAAAGAACAGGCTGACTCTCTTATTAGGAGTCAATGCAGCTGCTGACTTAATGTTAAGGCCAATGCTCATTTATCATTCTGAAATTCTGAGGGCTCTTGAGAATTATGCTAAATCTACTCTGCTTGTGCTTTTATAAATGGAACAACGAAGCCTGAATGACAGCACATCTGTTTACAGCACAGTTCATTGGGTATTTTAAGCCTACTCTTGACATCTACTGCTCAGACAGAAAGATTCTTTACTAAATATTACTGCTCATTGACAGTGTACCTGGTGCCCTAGGAGCTCTGAGGGAGATGAACAAAGATGAATTTTGTTTTCATTCCTACTAACGTGACACCCATTCTGCAGCCTGTGGATCAAGGAGTCATTTTGTCTTCCGAGTCTTATTATTTAAGAGATAACATTTCCTAAGACTAGAGCTGTCACATTCAGAACTTTGACAGAACTGGTAGAACTTTGATAGAACTGTCATAGAACTTCGAGGGGTTCAAGAATTTAGTGGAGGAAGTAACTGCATACATATATAAAAATAGCAAAAGAACTAGAATTAGAAGTAGAATCTGAAGCGGTAACTGAATTGCTTAAATCTCATGATAAAACTTTCATGGATGAAGATCTGCTTCTTATGGATGAGCAAAAATGTTGTTTATTGAGATAAAATTTCCTCCTGCTTAAGATGTTATGAACGTTGTTGAAATGATAGCCCAAGACTTAGAATATTCCATAAATGTGGTTGATAAAGCAGTGGCAAGATTCAAGAGAATTTGACTCTAATTTTGAAAGTAGTTCTACTGTATGTAAAATGCATGCTACAGAGAAATACTTTATAAAAAGAGTCAATTGACTGGCAAAATTCATTGTCATCTTATTTTATTAAATTGCTACAGCCATCTTGCCTTTTAGCTACCAACACCCCGATCAGTCAGCAACCATTTACATTAAGGTGAGACCCTCCACCAGCAAAAAGGTTACAACTTGCTGAAGGCTCACGTGATAATTAGCATTATTTTAGCAATAAAACACTTTTAATTAAGATGTATACATTTTTGGACTTCATTCTATTGTACATTTAATAGACTACTGGAAGAGTAACTTCTGATTTAAAAACAGAGTTATACTTGAGAATGATAAATGCTGTCATAGAGCCAAACACAGAACATTTTGGGAAGCCTGTAGAAACCAACCCAGGGGAAAACTACATGTGAAACATGTTGGTAACTAATTCATTATCAGCTATTTGTCAAGAAGGCGTAGTGTGATTGCAGTTGCAACATTGTATTAGAGAACTTTAGAGTTACTTCTATACTACATACCTCTGGATTTATTAGTGAAGAAACTGGAGCTTTGAAATGTTAATGTCTTGCCTAAGAACATATAGCTGGGTAATCACAGAAGTAAATGTTTAGTCCTTGATGACTTGTTTCTAGAAACATCATTCTTCTACTCCCAAGATTTTCTAATTAAGACTGAAAGGTTGACAGTGACTACAAAGTTTCTTGCTGGAGCACCAGGGAAGATGGAGGTATCTTTGACTGAAATAAAGAACACTGTGGGAGGAACAGGTTTTGGGGTGTTTGGTGTGCCCAGAAATGGATTCAATTTGGAAGTGCCCCTATGATAAGTTTAAGTGGTAATATTAGCAAAGACAATCACAATAAAAGGCTAGTCTCCATCTACTAAAAGCAAGTTAGAGACATAACCTCACTTTAAGTTCTATTACAAATTAGAAGTAGAGGTGATTTTTTTTTCAGATAAAATAGTTACTTTAAATAAGGGTATCAAAATATAAAGACATGTTTACAGTCTCACATGTACTAACTACTCCCAAATGAAACAGGCATGGCATTATGTTTCCTGGGAGTTTAGAGAAGATTTTATTTTTTGTTTGTTTGTTTAATTAAATTAATCTCATACGTCTGAGTGGCAGACATTGTACAACATACTATTTTATTGATGATGTTGTCTGCCAGTTATGTATATTGTTTTAATCACCTATGCAGAAAGAGACACACGTAGAATTTATGCAGAAAAAAATCCTTAATTATTTCCCATCCAAGACTGTTCTAGGTACTAGAATTGTTTATGAAGACAAACTTTGCGTCTGTTCTCAGTAACATGCATAGAACGTGTTCCTGCACAAAGATAGTGCTGGTGACAGTGCTAGAGAAAAGAGGGTCATCAGTCCACAACAGGAGAGACAAATCACGGCCCAGGAAATTCATCTCTCAATTTATAATTTCCATTAACTGGCTCAGTATAAGTTTGATTAAATAAAACAGTCTAGAATCTGAAACATACAAACAGAATTCCTGCATACAAATGTTCATTCTCTGAAAAGTGAGGCAAATCACAAGAAAACAAATTCATAGCAGAGACACGTTCAGTGAACACATAACCAATACAGCCACCAACTACATGACCATAATTTTCTTGATATGCTCTGGAGCTAGCATAGTTCGAGGATCCTTTGATTAAAAACATCAGGTTAAATATTCCTCATATACGAATAAAGTGTGGTGTTTGATAGGAGGGGGAGGAGCTTCCCTGGGGAGTTGTGCTTTATTCTGATTGGACGAAGTGGTTGAGGGGTGGGGAGAAGGTGGGAATGTCACTTACTATTGACGGAAAGAAGCAACTGAAGCTGCATATTAACTACCTTTCCCGGTGCTTTTGGTCAAATCAGGAGATTCAGATCAAAACCAGTTTCTTCCCATTACAGAGCTGGGAGAGAAGGGGTACTTTTGAAGGCATTTCTTTTCTTGAGATTTCTCTGTGTAAAAAAACAGATGACCCAAATGGAACAGAATTTTGATTGGGTAAGCTGAGGAGGAGGTGGGCAGGGATGAGGGGGCTGGAAGTTCCCCCGCTTCATTATCCTCGCTGACATTTGGAGTAAACTATCAATCATATCTCAGAAGGGGTTTAGGTCCAACACTCGGAATCGCATCTGGTTGTCATTCCCGAGGGAAATTAGCCCCTGCTGTGTCATTATCCTGTCAAGAAATCAAAGGCCCCTTTCCTGCATCAGAGGCTGTGGTTGCCTTTGCTTGTCCATTTGTCTGTGACCCTCACCTGCGATCGGCTTGTCGTTGCCTGAGTGTACAGCTCTCATCACTGCTGAGCCCTTCTCTGGAGCTCCTTTGCTACATCCCACTTCCCATTTCGGGGGGCAGTAGATATCCTGCATACATTTTGTATTAACTTCAGAATTTAATAATAGTTTATAGCATTCTTTATAGGGAAGTGTATGTTCCAGTTTCCAGGGCAACAACTTGAATTCTTCCTCTCATTCTATGTGGGAATCAGCCTCCTTGGTGCCTTTTCAGTCTAACTTCCTGTATCTTCCTCCCCCTTCATCAGTATTCTACACCTATGAGAGATTAAATAAAATGACACGATTTAACAAGGGGTTTCTTCCATTGAGTCTTAAGGTTAGAAATTTTCATAAAGTCATATAGTCAATTTCTCTTATATCTGGTCAAATTGTGGCCCAGGAACTCATAATTGGGAGATCATATAATTATAATTATTGCACAGTACTGGAGCTGCAAGTATAAAATAGGACAGTGTTAGATGTACCAAGACCCACCCTACTCATAATTTGCTCAATGTGGTGTGTCAATGACAGAGATGATGTCATAAATCTAAGAATCCTGAAGATTTTGCCCTTGTATCATACTGTATGAAGATATGATTCATGCAACTTTGAAAAAAATCAATTAATAGGTTTCTCTATAATCCTGCTTTAACTCAAGATAAAAGTGTATTTCCATATTACGTTAGCTTTATACCCAAGTTAATTTCTAAACCCTTGTTAGTATTTTACTAATGATAAAATTTATGTTGACTATTATAACATATATTAGGTTTTGTTTGAATTAAGTAATAGAAATGTGTTTGAATTAAAATATAGAAAATGAAAAGTTTTCCATATTTTAAGTAATTGTGAGAATCGAATGGATCTGAAAGTTCTTGGCAAAGTGTATACTTTTAGAAAAACCAAGTCTCGATAAGCTTTTATGAGATAAAATGAAGTCAGTAAAATAAAGGAAAAATATCCTAGAGGAACATCTAGTGAGTCACAGTCATCAAGCTTTCAAAAATATATTCATTTTATGAGAAAAATATATTAAAATATGATGAAGCAAAAAGAAAAAGTGGTGAAGCAAACATAATTACAATAGGTCTCATTATAAGTAGATAAACAGGAGGTAATCTTCTTGGTGCAAATGGAAAGAATAAGGATACCAGGATCAGAGTCCTATTTCTTGAGATCCCATTTCTTGGACTCAAAACACTGACTTTTAGCAAGGATAGCTCACAGCATTATTTTCCCTTCTTTTTAACTACCTGGAAATTGACCTGATTGGCCACTGAAAATAAATATTCCCCTTGCCTTATTAAAGAAACAATATCTTACATTAGACTGCCCTACAAAGAGCAAATCAAACTGACTGCAGTGAGAGATTAAAAACTTGGTACTTGGCCAAGTAGGTGAAGGATAAGAAGAGATTGTAGAACTCATCTGCTGTAGTTTGGATATTTGTTCTCTTCAAAACATGTTGAAATTTACCTGCCCTTGTAATAATATTAAGAAGTGACACCTTAAGAAATGATTAAGTTACGAGGGTTTCACCCTCCTGGGTGGGATTAGTGCCCTTATAAAAAGGTGAGTTTGGCCTCTTAATCTCTTTTCCTCTGGCTCTCTCTCTCTTTCTCTCTCTCTCTCCTCCTCTGGCCTTTAGCCCTGACAGAGCAAGAATATCCTCACTGGATGTCAGCACCTTGATAATGGACTTCCCATCTTCTAGAGCTGTGAGCCAATAAATTCTGTTCATTACAAATACTCATCCTCAGGCATTCTATTATAGCAGAACAAAATCAACTAATACCTTATCTTCCCTCAACACCTCCTCCCTCCCCCCTCCCCCACAATGGTTAGTCTCTGAAAGATTAAAGCACCTTAAAGATTTCTGGCAACACAATTAAATTCTCTCTTCACAATAATCAGGTTGCTAAACAGATCCAGGGTGTTTGTTTTATGGATGAGAAGAGTATTTCACACATTTTTTTTTTTGACCATTGCTGTTTAAATATTAACTTAAAAACAATCTCTATACTATCATTGTGTCATTGGGGGGGGAGGGGAGGACTGCTCTACCAACTTAAAAGGCCAAAGTTTGTTATGAGCAGTCCTTGAAGCTGAAATATTCATGAGAATTATCTGGAGAGTATGTCAATTTTCTGGATGCCAGAAATTAGAAATTCTAGTTCTGAAGGGCTAGAGCAGCAGGAAAGCAGGAATCTTCACTTTTGAGAAGTGCTGCTGAAGTTTCATTTCTGCAGGTTTGAATCTGATGAAGGTGGTTTGTAGAGAACAGTTTGATTTAGAAATAGGAAAGTGCCTAACCTGGTAAGTTTATCTGTTTGTTTCAAAAACTATTTGCTAACAAATTTTTGTCTGAGTTTTTATACATTATAACAGATTTTTGTATACTTTGTTAATTTAGGGCAAAAAAATGTTAACAGTTTATTTCACTAATTATCATATTATCATGGGAAATGTAAGTACTATATTTAACTAGTTTTTCATGTCATAGAAAGGGTGTGTTAATAAACTGAAAAATTTGGATGCAATAAATAGTGTTTTATCCCTTAAAAAAGTAAAACCCTGATGAAATTAAATTAATTACACTTTTTATTTTTTTACCTTCAAATTAGTTAACATTTGTTTAGACACACTAGTCTCCTTTTCTGTGGGCTTAAAAATATGATTTATCCTTTAAAGATTAAAAAAATTAATTTGGTTTCTCTTTTAACTGTACATGTATAACTCTCTCCTCAGTAAAGTATAACATTGAAAAGGAAAATGAAAAACAACGAAATATAATCTCAGTAACTTTGACATTCAAAAAAAGACATCAAAGTTGGTATAGATAAGAACAAAAAAATTGTGAAATTTCTCAGGGAAAATTTTAGGAGCTGGGATTGTTTAGTCTAGAGATAGGATTGTTAGGGAATAGTTTTTATAATGGCCAAGATTAATATAGGTTATAATGAGAAGAAGGCTGACATTTCTTCATCTCAACTAGACAAAGTATGTTTTGCCGTAATTTTACAACCATTTGTTTATGTCTTCTTAATAGCGATTTGCTCTCTCATCTCCCTCCTTCCTCTCCTTTTTTTTCTCCCTCCCTCTCTTCCATAAATTGAGCATCAATAAAGAAAGGCACAGGCACAAAGAAAATAAGCTTGATTTAATGTAGGTACATCTGGGAAGGGAAGATGTCATGGAGAATATTGCTTGGGTATTTCCATGTTTTCTAAACTATCTGCCTATAACATGGCATGGTATTCACTGTATAGGACAGTGGTTCTCAACCTGTGGGTCACGACCCCTTTGGGGGTTGAATGACCCTTTCACAGGGGTCACCCTTAGGCATCCTGCATATCAGATATTTACATTACAACTCATAACAGTAGCAAAATTACAGTTATGAAGTAGCAACAAAAATAATTTTGTGGTTGGGGGTCACCACAACCGTGAGCAACTGTATTAAAGGGTCGAGGCATTAGGAAGGTTGAGAACCACTTGTATAGGAGATTTCTCACAAAGATTTCTTACTTCGGGAAATTTTAGTCTAACTTTCACTTTGCTATTCTCTAAGGAGAGATTTTAGCAACATAATTCAATCTAAAGCTGTCGAGTGCTACAGAAATTAGCACTTCCTGAACACTAGAAAGTCCAGGTAAAAACTTTTTCTCTGTTATTGGTTTCACTGATAGCCCTTGGGTTAGATTATTAAGTTCACTTAGCAGCCCCTCACTCCTGCCCAACTGCTACTCTGTTCTTTCACTTAATGATCAAAGAAATATACTATTGACTACATGGAGTGCCAAATCAGATGTCAGGAGCATCTAGTTCTGTTTTTAGCAAGTATTGATGAGAAACTTTGAATAAGCTGCTTAACTGGTCTGAGTTTCATCTCTTTCTCTTTCTTTCATTCCATCAGACCTCCTGAGACATGTGTGGCTAGGTGCATTTTTTGGAGCTTTCCAGAGAAATAGAATCAATAGGACATACTCAGATCTATAAGAAGAAACTTAGGTAATTGGGTCATATGATTATGGAGGCCAAGAATTCCCACCTATGCTGAAGAACCAGGAAAGCTGGTTGTGTGATTCATTCCAAGTTCAAAGACTTGAAAATTAATGGAGCCCATGAGGTAACTTTTCCTTCAAGGCCTGAGAACTAGGGGCCACCAGTTTGAGTCCCAGAGTCCAAAGGCCCAAGAACCAGGAGTGCCAAAATTCAAGGGCAGGAAAGGAATGTCTTAGCTCCAGCAGAAAGAGCACAAATTTGTCCTACCTTTTTCTTCTGTCTGGGCGCTCAGTGGATTGGGATGGTGTCTACCCAAATTGGTGAGGGCAGATGCTCTATACTTAGCCTACAGATTCAAATGCAAGTCTCTTCTGGAAATACCCTCATGGGAAATACCCTTAGAAATAGTGTTTACTAGCTTCTAGGTATCCCTTTACCCAGTCCAGTTAACACATAAAATGGATCATCAAGAAACATTTTTCTTACACCTAGGTCCCATTCCTGCTCAGGTCCAATTACACCTGGACTAGGGCACCCCCTAGGCGTAGTATTGAGAAGTGAGCTCCTCCGGCCAGCAAGACACTCTTCTCAAGAGGAGGGACCACGGCAGGACTGAGGGCAAGCAAACACACATCAATAGCTGTGGAAGGGTGAGGGGACAAGGGATCCTGACAGAGAAGGAGTTGGAAGCAAGAAAAATTAGGACCTTGGCAAACTGGAGGTTGGCCCTGAGAAATGTCATCAAGCAGGGGGCTGGATCGGAGTTCCTGGAAGAGAGACTGGCAGGTGATAGGAAGTAGGCTTGGGAACTAAGCCTTGTAGTCAACAGACTCTTAGCCTTCGGCCTTCTAGACATGATTTGAGTGACCCAGTAAATATTTCTTAGAAGGGACACATACAGCTTAAATATGGCTATATTGCATCTCTCTATTCACTAACTCAGACTTCTCTGCTTCCGAGTCAGATTTAAGGTCGTTCACAGTCTCATTTCATGTCATATTTTGCCATCTAGTGGCTGGTCTCGGTATAAGGCAGAACCTGTTCAAACGCAAACCAGTTTCTGTGTGCCTTTGACTTTGCAAAATGTTGAAGATTCTGTTTGTTTCCCTTAGATGCTGTCTTGTTACCAAGAGAATACACAGTGGCTTAGCTTTGGAGTTGAAATTTCAGATTACAACCGGGCTGGGAAAGTTTGGGAGAATAAAATCAAACACGATTATAAATAAATTTTCATTCGTTATTTTTCTTAACACGAAAACATCACTTCCCTTGGTGTTTCTCTTTCATTTAGAGTTTACAGAAACTGAAATTCAATAGTTTTCTCCCATCCCGTCATTCTGCTGAGTTTATTTTATTAGTGTGTGCTAAAACCAACGTAACTCGCATTTAATTATGTCAAATGGTGTCATCATCGTTCCCATCATTTTACCCGGATTTTGTTTTCTCCTTTTCTCCTTCGTTTCTGAAGGAGATATCACTTGATATTTTTGCATCCTCAAAAACAATCTACAAAACAAACAAACAACAAAGAAACCAATCTACAGTTCAACTTCTCGTTGCCTCCTCATGTGAGACATGGCTGATCATTATAAATTAGCTTACACTTTAAATAAAATGTTTGGGAAATTTTATTACCCGTTCTACCCAGCATTAGGTCCCTTGAGGACTGCTTCATGCCAGCGTTTGTGTGGTGGGAGATGTGTGAATTCGCACTTAGCAGTCAGTGTATGCTCACGGTCACGCAAGTGAAGGGGGATCCCTTGTGTTGAACCGTTCAAGTGACACCTGGAGAAGAGCACAGTGGACTTCAAAACCAGATTTGGGGAAAACGTTGCAGGCAAGGAATTGAGCTTAGTGTCATGATTAGGAGCACACTGGGGAGGGTATAGACAGATTCTGTGTTCTAGTTCGGACCCTAGCTGTGTTACCTTGCTTAAGCTACTTAACCTTTAAGCTTCAGTGCCTTCATCTATCAAATAGGGACAAAATTTATACTTGCCTTTTAAGGAAATCGTGAGAATTAAATAAAATAATTTTTGTACAGCTTTGTTTTAGGATGTCTGGTATATAATAAACATTCAGTAGTGGAAGTTGTTATGATGATAATGCTGAAAATGACTGGCAGACAATCTATGTTTTGCCATTAACTTGTAATTCTGCCTATAAACCTTTTACAATGTATATTCCTGGCTTGCTCTCAAGTTAACTATAAGATCCTCCTTGGGGAAGGCTCTGTAAGAAGCACTTTAGCCTGAAGAATGGTTAGTATATGCTAGCCAAAAACATTTCATTCCAAGCAAGAGAAGAAGTTTCAAAAAAGAGAAGAGTCAGAAGACGTGAGCCCCCTTCATTTCAGCACTGTATGCTCTGGCTGTGCCAAAGGAATTCTCCATCGCCAGTGTTGTGCATGCAGAAGGAAGGACATCTACGTTTACATCCTCAAAATGTATTTTCAATACTGTGAAACTTTGAGTTAGAACAGGGACTCAAATGGGAAAACAAGCTACCTCGTTCACAATAATAAAGAAGCCCCTTTCCAGACCTTGCAGGAGCTGAGGGGGAGGGGATGAGAGTTTGATACTAAATGAGCCATTGCAAGGCCGATTAGAGTTCTTGTTCTAGCATTTCTCAGTTAACTTAATTTGTGGCAAATCACTGAGCTCTGTGGAGTCTGTTCCTTTGACATCCACAGGAAATAGTGTGGTCTTTGGAGCCAATCACAACGTGTTGTGGAGTCTCTCTCTTTGACAGCTACAAAGAATAGTGCAACCCAACTGGGAATGCTCACTAGATCGCACCATCCAATGTGGAAATCCTTACAGCAGATACCAATGTGTCCTGCCCATCACTTTGGTCTCCTTGTGTATAGCACAATGCTTGATACATTGGTGTTTGCAAATTATTTTTGACAGAGTGAGCCAAATGCACTGGCTGCATATCTCCACCCTGAACCCCGGACCCTTATCTATAACTGCCCAAAGGAGTTTCCCAATTGGACTTGTGGAATGTTGCACAAAATCAGTGGGCAAAACTAATCTCTTAGTTTCCAGCACCATAGCCTAGTTCTTTGGGGAATGTCATTACTAAACTTGTTTCTTCTGTTTTCATCTAATTCCTAGCCATATTTGGAAGCTCTCTCTACCTCCACTACCAATTCCTTATTTCAGAACTCTGGACTTGTCTGGATCACTACAAAAGCTTCTGAGATTGCTTTTCCCACATCCACTCTTGTTCTCCCAGTCATTCTTGACAACTGACAGACTACTAGGAAATGAACACATTCATCACACAGGCAAAGCTGAGGACAGGAGGCCTGTGTTACTGCGGGCAGAGGGCTGGTGTGGAAGAGAAGGGATCCAAGTTCTGGCTCTGCCTCTACCACTGCCTGGATAAATGAATTTGAACATCACTCTGTCTCTCTGGCTATTGGCTTTTTCTTCTATAAAGCCTTTGAATCAGGTGATTTCTAAAGATACTTCAAACTTTAAAATTCAATGATTTTGTTAAAGATGTTTCTAATTATGGAGCAAATGCCTCTTTCTATGTGTGGTGCTTCAAAATTGATTTTAATAATAGAGTTGGGTCAGATATCACCATTTTTAAAATCTGCAGACTTTAAGCAGTGACCAAATTAAAAAAGATGAGGGACTCAGATTCAATTGCTAATGCTAGAAAAGAAATTGACCGTGTATCAAAGGCTTTTAACCTGGTTCAGGTTTCATTATTCTTCAGCCTTATTTCAAATTTCAAGAGCTTCAAACTAAATGAGCTGTTCTGTTCCTGACATTTCTGGTCATTTTATGCTCACAGCTTTGAAAGTGGTAAACTGATTTTATGGATAATCTTTCCCAATCTGAGAAGAAGATATTATGTTTATTTGTATACCACCAATGTGGGGAAGGAGAAACAAGAAAGCAGTAGACTATAGGCTTTCTAAAAGTTGAGGTCTATCTTAGTTTCGCTCCCAACTGTAAGCTCAAAGCACATAACATTTGTTCCAAGAATATATATTGAATCAATCAAAGACAATTAGCTATTATTTTGCCTATCCAATTGTCTGATAAAGAAAATGTCTGTGGGCTGTAATTAGGGTTACTGTTGTATAGGTGCCTGTTTGAAGGGATGATACTGGAGCTTGGTCGCTATTCTGCACTTCACAGCCCTGTCCCCTGCAATGTGACTTTGAGGCTTCTCCTTCAAGAGGTGGAGTCGATAGCCCCTTCCCTTGGATCTGTAAACTTGCTTTGGCTATTAGAGTGTGAACAGAATTGATGATGGGCCATTTTCAACCCCTGGCTCAAAGAACTTGCAGCTTCTTCATGACAAGCCTGGGCTGGTCTGCTGGAGGTTGAGGGAACATATTGAGCAGAAATAAGTTTTTCCAGCTAAAATTATCTTAAACAGAAGCCCTCGGCCAATATGGAGCTGACTGCAGATGAGTGGAAAGCCCATTAGAGATAAGACAGGACTGGATTTTATCAAATTCATGACAAATACATTGTCATTTCAATGTACTAAGTTTTAGAGTGGTATGTTGCACAATATTATTCTGGTAATTGGTAACTGATAAAATGTGGAAAGGGGCTCAAGTCCAGCCCGTGGTCCTTTTGTATGTGTGGTGTGTGTCATGTCAGAAGGCGTGAAGGCTGGGAACTCTAGTGTGGGTTTGTATGTCAAGAAAGGACGTCTTTTCTCCTGCCTTGCATTTGAGCTAGAAGTAGCCCTGATAGAATAGGGAACATCATTCTATGAAGTGCAGCCTCCAGAATTTTGATCAGAATAACTAATCACTGATTTTACAAAAATAACGTTTTATTTTCACCAATCTGGTGTGGAGTTTAATGCTACATCAAGGGTTTGCATGGATCTTATGCAGAAACTTCTCATTAGGAACTTTGTATGTAATCAGGGCACTCTCCTACCAGGGGATAGTAGAGCCATGAGCATGTGGGCTTTTCCTAGCAGAAATTAGCACACAGTTTCCCTTATTAATGATTCTAAGATTAACACACTCTTTACTGAAACAGTTGAGTGTGAACACTAAAGAATGAAGTGGATCATTCTGATGATCTCATTATTACTGGAAGCAAATACCCAGAGCCAATTTGGTAACTTTCCAAATAAATCCTTAACTGCTATTGATCTGCTTAAACTTATCTTGTTCTCTGCCCCACTTAAATCTCATTCTGATTATTAAAAATCAAAAATTAAAAAAAAAGTCAGACTTTTTAAAGGGTTTATACTGGGAAACATCTTGTGGAAAGTGGTTGCAGGTGGATTTAAAGACACATTCCTTAAAGGCTTCTCTTCATGGAGGCTATGAACTGACTGATCCCCCAATGGGCTGGTAATTTCAGATACAATCTAGTCATTTGTTTAAACTAAATCCTTACTTTTGTTATATCCTTTTACATGCACAAAAATCTTTATGTGCCTCTTTGCCTGTAGTGCAAATTGTCTTTAATTCACTCAGAAAAGAAGTGTCTATATTTTTCTTACACATAACATTTAATCAGAAATTGACTTAATTAAAAGTAATATGCCCTCAACTGGTATTGATTGATTCAGTTAAGTGAGAGTTAATAGGATGATGTCGTAGCCTAAATGTTACCAATGGGGGTAAAGGGATAGAATAGAAAATACAATGATCTCATAGTATTATTCATTGCGTGGGCAATATCTGGAGTTACGGCTTTCAGCCTGAGCACTGCCTTGTAGGGGGCATGTTGACACACTAGAATGAGTCCAGAGGAGGACCCCAGGCTGTTATAGAGGCTAAGAACCCTGTTCCGTGACAAGTGGTTGAAGAAGCCAGACATTACCAGTCCTTTGGAAGGACTGTCAGTTGTAGAGATTTGGCTTCCTCTCTTGTTTCAAAGGATAGAATTTAGGGTCTTTGAAACCCTGTAACTCAAAGCACACTAGTCTAAAACCTGTCCCATGTCTTCACGTTATTTTTTACAACAAAACCAAATTTCCTATTCTCAGCCTTCACGCTTTTTGGCACGGCACACATCACTATGCCTTCTCTCACTAGAAGCTAGACTCACTGAGTTTTTTGCTTTTTGATTTGTGTTCCTTCTGTACATAAAATCCAGACCTGTGAACAAAATGAACAATAGATGAGGCATGAGTCGTGGGCACAGGTTAAAGAAAGCAGATTTTGCTCAGTACAAGGAAGAACTGTGCATCAGAGCCCCCAACCCAGAGCTCTGGTGGAAAATGAGGTTCGTGCATCTGGAGTGATGAAAGTGAGGGCTAATAACCTCCTGCCATGAAGCTGTAGAAGGTGGATTGGTTGCTGTGGCTTTTACTGAACAGAAACGCATCACAACTTGCCATCAGTTCAAAGGGGGATATCCTGGTTTATTTAACTCAAAAGTCCCAGCATGGCTAAATCAGGTAATGAAATAATGTCGGCAGGAACATGATTCATTCCAACCACAACCTTTCTTTTCTCCTCTGTGCTGGCCTCGTTGTCAGGCAGGCTGTCTCCAAGAGGAAACCGCGTGGCCTCCAGAAGTTTCAGGATTATATCTTGCCTGATTAGCAATCCCAGGAAAAAAGAGAGTTGCTATTTCCTAAAAATTCCAGCAATAGTCTCAGGATTAACGGTGTTTGGTTTGGCTTCGGCCACATGTCCACCCTGACTAATCAATGTGCCCTGGAGATGAGACACTCTGCACTGCCACCTCTGGCATTCATGCCACCTCTGTTCATTTTTGTTCACAGGTCTGGTGAAAGTAGAACTAGCCTCACCAGAAAGACATGAAGTGAAAAGGAGGGGGTGATGGTTCCCCCCAAATAAAATAAGGGAGTAGGTAACAAAAGACTTGCAAGGGATACACAAAGACAAAAGCACGAGATTCCTGTTCTAGGTGATGTTCTGTACATGTGTTCAAGGTCTTGTATAATTGGCAAGATGCTAGATTGCTGGGCTCAGTCTGTTCTGTGATAGAAAGAGAATTGATCCTTTGTCTTTCCTTGCCATGCTTCCTTAGGAAGACCTGGTTCTACCCAACAGCTTGAACTGAAGGCAAAATAATTTGCCCATGGAAAATGCAGAACAGGTGTCAGGGAAGGCGAGCGAGAGTGGGAATTGAAGGGAGACCAGAACGAGGATGAACTGTGGGACGTGGCCCAGCCACAGGCCTGGTTTGGAGGTGCCACTGCGTGCACCAGTGAGGAAACACGATTGTCTTTGTCACAATTCCAGAAATAATTGGAATCAAACATCCAGAGCCCTTGAGTTACTCCTTGGCAACCCAGAATCTCTTACTCTGAAGTGAAATCTGTCGGTGCCTTCTTTGAGCACTGCTACCTGCCAGGCGTTCATGGATCCTCTCCTCCCACCAAACTTGGATCCAGCTCCTAGCTGTGAGGACCTTGCTTTCGTTCAGACAACCTGCATGTTAAATGGATGAGAGCATTTTGTTATATTATCCCTCTCAGGTTAAGACCTTTGTATTTTAAGATGTCTCTTTGCTAGAATACGTTCCAGCTGCATCTGAACTGGAATTCGTAGTTTAGCTGCAAATGATCACATTGTGAATGGGGGATTCCTCTGTCACCCCACAACCAGGAATCACTTTGCATGAAGCACTTTTCTTGGACAAAAAAGTTTTGGGCTAGTCTTGGGAGAGAGAGGGACAAGGCGAAAGGGAGTCAGAGGGGCCTCATGGACTCAGGCCCAGCCTGGCTCCAGGGACTGGAGTTGACCTGGTTGAGATGAGAGTGGCAGGTGATTTTCATGAAGAACTTTGTGAGCTGTGAGCCTGTTTGTTCATGGTGTGCTGAGCACAGGTGACAACGTGAGATGAGTTGTTGCAGTAAGGGGCATTCCTCATTTCCAAAATGGATTCAGCTTGGCTTTGGGCGTTGTAGGAATTGGGATGTTTTCTGTACCAATAGCATGCAAAGGCATTGCTTATGCTTTTGTCGGAGATTCGCTGTTGTAGAATGTGCATGACCTGTTTTGCTATTTATGTTTGTTTCTCCTAAGTGATTGCAAGATGACAGAGTAAAGGGACAGACAAAGTGCACTTTGACACTCTTCTTGCTATTGAGAGTCACAGGGTTTAGTCTTTTTTCTATTGCAGATGTAACCCCAGATCCTCTGCTTGGTAAATTCAAATCTAGGCTTTGCTGATGGCCCAGATTAGTTTCAGTCGCCTCATCACAATGATAATCATTGATGGGGGCTTAAATTAAGACAGGTGCACTTGAGGTAGAATGAAGCGCCCAAGGAGGGTTGGGTAGAAAAGAGTGAGGAACCAGATGGGAGAAATGAGAAAGAGGGAGAACAAGGCGGCTCTTCAGTTGATTCGTCTGGGTGGATGGAAGTGATCAATGCCATTTACTAAGCTGGGGACCGTCGGAGGAGTTCAAGG
Source organism: Perodicticus potto (assembly GCA_963574655.1). Taxonomy (NCBI): domain Eukaryota; kingdom Metazoa; phylum Chordata; class Mammalia; order Primates; family Lorisidae; genus Perodicticus; species Perodicticus potto. Next base: position 40,292 of record CAUYRH010072874.1, read on the forward strand.
TAAAATGTCATTATTTGAAAAGTGTATGTCTATGACATTCAAGTTAGTTTTTAACTGTAACTAATATTTATATCCAATCAGTACATCTGATTCTCTACATCTCTGTGTGAGTCTGACTGTGTGTGGGACTGTGTATAGGTCCCTGTGTTTAGGACAGGGGACCTTGGCACCTGGGAGTAATTGGCAAAGTGACGTCAGCCAACTAAGTCCACTTCATTCCTCAGGGGACAGCAAATAGTCTCATCTGGGCAGTGAGGTATTTATACAAAGGATACGAAACAGACGATGAGAGTGATGTGGTAACGAAATACTCCACTTTGTTAAATTATGCTTTAGTTGTCTGCAGTTCTATGATGCTGGGGAAAACGCTCAGTGCCAACATAAGTAAATTTTTCCAGTTTTTTTCCAAGAATGGTTATGGATTTGGCTTCCTCTGTGATCATTTCATTTATGTCACATTATTTTCATAAGCTAAAAAATAAAAGCCTTCTCTTTAGAGTGTACATTATAGACAAAATACTTAATATCTGATACAATCATTAATATAATGCTAACTAATATTCATTGACTCCCTCCCCTGTACCAGGCACTCTTCTAGGCTTTTTACTGCTATTATTTACTCATCTCTTCTACATTAACTCTTTGAGAATGAGGGGTACCATGAACAGTACCATTTTATAGATGAGGGCACTGAGGAACAAAGTGTTGAAGTAACTTATGGAAAGTGTCATATTGACATAGACACAGGCAGCCTCCATGATGCCCTCCTGTTGGTATTCACACCCATGTGTAAGTCCCTTCCCTGGAGTGTGGACTGAGCCTTAAAACTTGTTTCTAAGGAGCAGAATACAGCAAAAACTGGTGGGAGATTAAGGATAAGTTGCAAGAAGATTGTGGCGTCCATCCTGCTTTCACCCTCCTTCATTCTCTTCTTCTCCATCTCTTACTTATTTTTTTTTTTAAAAAAAAAAATATATATATACATGTGTATGTGCATATATATATATATATATATATATATATATATATATATGTACACACACCAAGTTAGACGTCTTGCTGTGAGCTGCACAATAGAGGTTTGTAAAAGGCAACTGAGGTCTTCAGTCAGGCAGCCTGTGAGGAGCTGGGTCTGGCCAGTAGCCCTGTGAGTGAACTGGGAAGAAGATCCCTCACCCTCAGCTGACAGCCCAGCTGCCACCTGCCGAGAGAGGCTGAGTAAGAGGCTCCCCGCCCAACCACATGCAGGTCCTTGACCCATAAAGGGAGGCCATAATTTGTGTTAAGCCACTAATTGAATTTTGGAACAATTTGATACCTGGGGATAGATAATTAATAAAATATGTCAGCAAACAGTCTGATCCCCTGCTTTCTCCCTTGGCCGCAAGTGCTTTCTATCCTACTTTGGAGCAAGAAGAACGACAAAGAGCAACATCTCTGTAGCCAGCTTAATCTTCCTGTCATCACTGGCACTTGTTGATATGTTACTCTCCTAAGAATCCATTTTTTTTTAAATTAAATAATTATTTTCTTCCATTAAGTTGTTACCAGAGTTGTCTCCACTGGGTTCATAGTTTCAGAAAGAATTCACGGACCAGGACATGAGCAGCTGAAAGCAAAGTTTATTGACAGAGAAAGTCTCCAGTGCTGTGGAGGTGACCCCAGTGGGTCGCCTTGTCAGCTTGGGGTGCTAGGGTTTTTTTAGCCTCCCCTAGGGTCCCTCTGATTGGTTTGGGTCATTTCTGTCCTGTGCCTCAGTTGGTCCTCTCTCTCCTGACAGCTTTTTTTCTCCCCTTTTGCCTGGCAAATCCTGTTCTCCCTCCATCAAGAGCATCACCCACTTCTTTTGTGTGTGCAGCTCTCTGCCAGCCAAGCTGCTGCTGCCTGGGCTCCAAGTTTTGTGGGCTTTTTTGTTGTTGTTGTTTGTTTGTTTTTGAGACAGAGTCTCAAGCTGTCACCCTGGGTAGAGTGCTGTGGTGTCATAGCTCACAGCAACCTCAGACTCTTGGGCGTAAGTGATTCTCTTGCCTCAGCCTCCTAAGTAGCTGGGACTACATGCACCAGCCACAGTGCCTGGCTAGTTTCATGTGGTTTTAAGTGGACTTTGCATGCTCCTCTTGTCTTCTCTTTTCTCTCCCAGCCACTCTTGCCCCCTTAACTTCTCTTTTTCTTCCCCTAACTCCCTGTCTTGCTCTGGGGGTCCCCTCAAGATCATACTTGAAATGGACTATTTTTAGCTCCTGACATAGGCAGTTTCAAAAGCCTAGACTTTGTATGTAGGTAGAACTAGGTCCTGCCCCATCACCTGTCTCACACCATTGTCACCTGGGAAAGTTACTGAACATTTTAGAATCATACCATTTTTATTAGTTAAATGGAGTAATACTGATGTTAACATTTTTTTTTAAATTGAAGTATGTATTGTATGTGTGTGTGTGAGAGACAGCGTGTGCACACAATATGAGATTTATATTTTGTTCTTGCTACGTTTTTCTTTCCTTCCTCTTCAGCTGTTTGGGAAAGCTGATAAGGGCCATTGTGTTTCCCTATCCTTAGGAAGCTCAAGCCTGGAGCTTCTGGGAGACAACTTCTTCAATTTTTTTCCTAGAAGCTTTAGTTTGAGAGGTGACTTTAAATGTCTCTTAGGGGAGCGGGGAGAGCAGACGGCAGGAGAAACCCTAGACAGGAAAAGACATGGGAACTGGCACACACGCCTTGGAAGAAGCCAGCTGGGGAGGAGCTCTGTGTGTATCAGGGAAGTTGTGCAGAGGAGATCCCCCCCTCCACAGAGAGCTGCCCAGAAGTAGCAGAATCTACGGATCTTCAGGAAGCCACTGGGCATCGCAGCTATAACCAGTGTGGCCTCCCCGTATCCTTTGCTCTGCTAGAGAAATTCAGCACTTTGTGTCACTTGGAGGTAAACTGGGAGAGAGTAAAGAGGGAGGGAGGACTCATTCTCTGCCATTCCATCTACATGAATTTAGAGCTGGATGTCTGAATAGGACTTAAGGGTAGGAAGGCACCAAGGTCGGCCTCCTATTCTCAAATGGTTAAAAGTTCACACCAAGTACAGAGACGTGGAATAACATCCCCGATGGCACTGAGATTGCCAGGAAGGACTTTCAGAGGAGCCTGCACTGATGGGCGCAGTCCGCGCTCACGATGCATGTTTTCATGGATGAACTGTGCTTATCCACCATGCGAAGGGCTGATTACTTTGTCCCTAGAGCTTGAGTATTTTCCAGGCTCTATTTATTTATAGACCAATCGTTGAGTAAGATATGCTTGCTCAGATAAGACAAATGTGACCTTGTTCTGGAATGCCAATATGGAACTTGTGATTTCCATCACTCCTTGGGTTACCATCTTTTAGGGTGAAGATTTTCCAAAATATCAAGTTATCATTCTCTCCACTCTTTGGCTTGTGATGACTCCCCAGAGAGCAATCACGGGTTCCAAATAGAGTCATTAATTCTGCTTTGGGAGCTGTCTGTAAAGCAGCTTCAATTAAGTGCTGAGCTCTTTATCAGTTCTGAGCAACCCCAGTTGGACATTATATCCCACTGGAATCTCTTTTGTCCTGAGTTCTCGGCTTCTTCCCTTTGCCCCACTCCCAAAGTCAGTAGGAGATTGTCCTTGAAGACCAATAGCTTGCCTTTTAGTTCTCAGTCTGTAAGCTAAAGTAGAGTTAATGACCTGATTTTTACAATATGTTACATCTTTCAGTCTGTAAGCTAAAGTAGAGTTAATGACCTGATTTTTACAATATGTAACAAGCTTGAAGGGAGTTGAGCTATTCAGAGTTGAATCTGGAAGCACTTCAATTCATCTATTTTTCAAAGAAGTTTATTTTCTGTATTTCTGGCAGTGTTTTGCTAAGAAATGCTGCTGACACGCTCTCTCAGTAGTTGCATTCCTGACCCCTGCAGGAACCCCTTACATGAGAGAAACAGAGGCTGCATCGGACAGAGGTCAGACTTAGTACAATGCTGGGAATTTAAATCAACATAAGCACATCGGAGTACAACAAAACAAGTCTTCCTTCTTTGCAGTGCTGGAAAATGCTTTGTATTTCTAGAAATAAATTGTCAATGTTTCTTTCTAAAGAAGACCTATTACTTAAAGGGTGGTTTTAGAAGGACAAATATAGGCCATAAAGTTCATGTGCAATTTACTATGTTACACTACATTAAATTGCATACAAACTTTGTGTTTGATCTGTATTTAAGAGAAAAACTAATTTTCTTTTGCATCAACAAATTCGGAATGAGTTATTTATATGTGTACAGAGAGAGAGAGAGATACCATAGTGATGCAGGACAGGTGGCACCATGACCTGCTGCCTGAGAGGCTCCAGAAGCTGAGAAGTGCCAACACCTACAGGGAGACACTGGTTCCTTGCTATTTCCTCCCTCACTTCTGACTGGTGAATTTCATGTAAGTTTCCAAGGCCTGAGAGTTCACTGGACAGCTGGCATGGGCCTTCGTCAGTTACAGCCAGCTGTCCAATGAACTCTCAGATATATTATCACTACGATCTCTCTCTCTCTCTCTCTACACATATAAAAACTCATCCCGAATTTGTTGATGCAAAAGAAAATTAGTTTTTCTCTTAATACAGATCGAACATAAAGTTTGTATGCAATTTAATGTAGTGTAACATAGTAAATTACACATGAACGTTATGGCCTATATTTGTCCTTCTAAACTGATTTAAGGAATTCTCAGGAAAAGGAGTCAGAGTCTCAGATTGTTTAATGGTCTTTATTTCATCATGGATTATTTGTTGGGATCATATTACATCTTATGCCTTTTTTAAAATAATAATTATATTTGATAGTGTTTCATAGTTTAAAGTATTCCACATTATTTATTCTCTACAATTTCACATGTATAAAAACTAGACATGGAATTAACTGACTTTCCAAAGGCCCCTCAAAAATTTCACACCAAAGTAAAAGCTTCAGCTAAATCCCTAGCTCCTCAACTGAGATTCTGCTACTGAACTCCCCATGTTGGTAAACAGGCCTACCATTCTCATAGCCACCCCAACAGGAAGGTGACTGTAAGGCAGCTGGAATATTTGCTTTTCCAAGACCTTCCCTGCTCAAGAGATGCCCTCTTTGCCGGGCCCCTCTGCTCTAGCACTAACCCGTCTTGATTTAATTTCTCTGGGCCAGCACAACAGTCGCCTCTGTATGTTTTCTGCCCAGTGGCCCTCTCCACCTTACAGGTGTCAGAGTACTCTTTCAAAATTACCAGTCCAGTAATGTTATTTTTCAGCTTACTTTTCCTTTAGTAACTCTTTATTACCTAATTTCTGAACATGATTACATAATGATGCCATATTTTGATATACATTGTTTTTTTTCCTGTTCTATTAAGCAAAATTTTACAATATGCCATGTGTTCAAACAATGAAAAGACAGAGAAAACAGTTAAATGAATAGCATGATGAACCCTTGTGGACTACCACAGAGTTTCAGCAAGTAGCAATGTATGGCTAATCTTGTTTTGTTTATATTCTTCCACATGCCCTGCTCCAGCATCCTTTACTGGATTAATTTAAAGCAAACTTCAGGGGTTGTTTGTTTTGTTCTTAACCAGCCATTTTCTTCTTGTCCTTGATTTTTAGGCATGAGGGGCCCTCAGAGCATTCAAAGACCATAGAGTCCATTGGTAGGTTTTAAGCTTCAAAGTAGACTTTTATAATAAAACTCCCACCAGTCTTGAACATTACAAAAGCACTCCATGTAACAAAAACATTTGTACCTTCTTAATATTTTGAAATAGAAAAAAGGAATTAAAAAAGGAACTCTGACCAGAGACAAGTTTTTTTTTTTTTTTTTAGTTTCAAAAGACAAAGTTTGATAAGGAATAGATCTAAGAAAAGTAGATTCCATGTAAAAGTAGTCATCCTAAGGCAGGCATCAGAGAGACAGTTACAGAGATGACAAGAGGCTAGACATGGTGAAATCCCAAGAGTGGTGGCTGCTGTCTTGGGCAAGGCCTGGGGCAGGCATGTGGTAGAAAAAACTCCTTATTTGGGAGTGGAGGTACTTTAAAAAAAAGATAACTGTAACATTATGATTAGTGATTTTCTGGCAGACTGAGAGATTGTCACGAGAGATTGGAAGGATTTGGAGAGACCTCACTGTAGAGATGAGTACAGAGAGCAGGGACCCAGTGGAGAATCAGCCTCCTCGGAGGGCACCAGCCCAGCAAGAATGAGCAGCAGAAGTCATCTTTGGATCAACCCCAAGGATGGGGGGCAGAGAACAGGACCTGAGCTGACTGGCTATTTTCTGGAGGTCGATAGATGAGTAGATAGATGTTAATAATCAGCATTTATACTCGGCTCTGACTCAGTCTCATTTTTTTCTCAGTACTAGATTTCACGATTAAAAGCATCATTTTTAGGACCTGTCACAAATAATCAAAATTGTGACACTTTCCTACAGAAGATAACTATTTATGCTTTAGTGACTTCTTTGAATTATTTTTTGTAAGTACACTTGTAGACCCAATGGAATGGAAGAAATATTTATGTGAAAATATTTTCTAGACCTGCAGTGCTTAAGTCTATCATGCTTCACATTTTACTCTGAATTACCAGCACTCTATACATTAAGAGAATGATGTAGTAAGTTTTGGTATCAAACAATATTCATGTTTGTAAGCCATTGAGTACTATAGCGTTCAGCATTTCCTTAGTTATGCCAAGTATAAGTCAAAAACAACAAAGATAAATCATGGCAAAGATTGCATGAGGGCATGTAATAGAACTGCCATAGCTGACCACCTCCTTAAATCAACCTAATTGTCATAGACAGGACCTGGACCACACATACTTATCAGTACAGTAGGCCTAGTTCCCTGTGTTGACAGTTTGTGACAGTCCTTTAGTGGGTCAAGTCACAGAACTTTTACTTTTTCATAATTGCCTCAGGATTTCAGTTATTCTTTAGAGCTTAAGTCTGCCAAACAGGTGTTTTTAGCTATCATGGCTCTCAACCTTTCTAGCTTGTAGCTTGTAACTTATTTAGTTTTATATTTTTTTGGTTGGGAGCTAAACTTAATTATCTTCAGAGGCTCAGAATAAACTTTATATTTAATTCAGATCAATCATCTAAAATGATGTTGGCTGTTCTTTTAGGTACTTCCATCATGGAATTAAAAAGAAAAGTCTATAATCTCTAGGAATCTCCTTGGAGATTGCAGATGCTAGAATTGAGGTATCATTATGTGATTTAATTTTCCATCATTTGCAAGTGTTTTGGAAAAACCCTTCCCTCCACCCCAAGGTAACAATTTCCTTTCGACTTCATCCCAGACAAATCTCCTAACTTTTCTGTCATTTTGTTTCAGGTTGGATCTGTAACTCCAGGGATTACAGCGGTTCTCAACCTGTGGGTTGCGACCCCTTTGTAACAATGAAAATACATCTGCATATCAGGTATTTACATTACAATTCACAACAGTTGCAAAATTACAGTTATGAAGTAGCAACGAAAATAATTTTATGGTTGGGGGTCACCACAACATGAGGAACTGTGTTAAAGGGTCACGTAATTAGGAGGTATTAGGATGGTTGAGAACCACTGGATTAGAGGGTATGTATGGGGGTCTAATATGTTATCTCAACCACTCTCTCCCATGCTTTCCTTTCTGTGTGCTTATTCTTCTGCTGTTGTCCTGGAGTGGAAATAAAGGACAAATTATATTTCTTTGCGTGACTTCTGGGGCATGGTGGAAACTCACTTCACTTGTTGGTCAAACAATTACATTAAGGGGCTGGCTGCTCCTAGGGTATGCAAGACCCTGGATAAACATATTTTTGTGGGGCTTGTAACAAGCAATTTGATTAGAAATTTACTACAAAATTCGTAGAACTGTGGGAGAACATATTCCATCTGTCTTTTATGAAATAATGTTAATCAATGATTGTGGAGCAGTGTGTAATCACTACAATTCTGATTATATTTAACCTTGTACTTGTTTGCTTGCTACATGACTGAGACAGATAAAGTAAAACATCACAAGCCATAAATTACATGTGTGGGAAACGCGTAACAAAGATGTCTCAAGATATGCAGAGGATAAAGGATGTTCAGGGCTGTAGCAAAAGTTACTGACGTGTGATACTAGGTAGGCATGTGAAACTAACGAAGTTGCAGTCCTGTGCGCAGTGAGGCAAGGGCAGAAGCATAGTGTCAGCAGCAGCCACAGTTGCAACCATATACATAACAAATTAATCACTTAGCTGGGCAGAAATAGCTAAGGCAGTTACCAGGCAGACCAATAAACTGCAGGCATCAGACCATGTGTTCCTCACATCAAGATAAAGTACCCTGGAAGAACACTCACATCTAGCCAGGCGCGGTGGCTCACATCTGTAATCCTAGCACTCTGGGAGGCCAAGGTGGGTAGATTGCCTGAACTCACGAGTTCAAGACCAGCCTGAGCAAGAGCAAGACCCCGTCTCTAAAAAATAGCCAGGCGTTTGGCAGGCACCTGTACTCCCACCTACCAGGGAGGCTGAGGCAAATGAATCACTTGAGCCCAGGAGTTTGAAGTTGCTGTGAGCTATGATGCCGTGACAGAGGGTGACAAAGTGAGACTCTGTCTCAAAAACAACAACAAAAGTCATGACTACACATCCTACTCCACAGTGTAACATTTATTGTAACTATTCCTGCATAACTTTTTCCTTATACTTTTGAGTCTCAATAAATACCATTCGGAACCTGGAGGGCTTCACTGCCTACTCTAACAGTGTGTGGCCCCCAGGAGTCTCAGGTGTACCCTTGTATTACACGGAGCGTTCTGTGTCTTTACTCAGCTGCGTCCGCAGAAACATAGAGGCTCCGCCCTACCAGATATCGCCTCATGGAACCATACAAGATAGTGATTTATAAGGGAAAATTTAGAAAAATGTATAGAGAAGAGATACTTACACATCTGCTCATTGTCAGGTAGTGTATTTGAAGAGTCTTCATACTGATATCCCATGCCCTGTCCCTTTCTGTAGAAGTCCAGGATCCATCTCTTGGCATTCTCTAATGTTCCCAGCTAAAGTCCTGTCTTCCCCTGTGAGATAATGGTCTCGAGGCTGCTATTTTTTTTATACTTCTGTGGCTCTTTGGAGCCTTCTTATACTGAAACACTGTAGATCTGCTTCTCCTGCACAGTTCATGCCGGTCACATCCTTTCTCATGAGGCTGCACTATCCTGGGAATGGTGGTTTCTGATGACTTTTTTCAAAGATTATTCCTTTCCTTTGTAGATGACCATATATGCAAATTTTATCCAGAGTATATAGAGCAATGTGGAAATAACTTGTTTTCTGCTCATGCTAAAAAATTTCAAATTATATATTTAGCTTGTACATAGGATGACACATCTTTCTTCCTTATCTTCTACTGAACTTGTCAGGACCACAATCAATGCTCTCTTGGAATGTGACTTCATCCTGGTAGAAAACATGCAGATAGAATGTTGCTCAAATGGGCATATTTGTCAGTTCTTTGGAGGGTCCTACAGGTCCTACAAAGTTTCATGGTATAGGAAGCCCCAACTAAAACTTTCTCTTCCCGTCAGCGATGACCGTGTGGGGTAGTGGGCCACCTTGCATTCTTGTTGTCCAGACCCTTCACCAAGCAAGTAGCCCTTTATGGGCCAAATAGGGTGCTTAGGACACAGGCACCATTCCAAGTCCCTACCCTTGACCCATTTAGGAGAGACAAGCAATGGAAACCTACCATGTCCCCTTTCTCAGCTCTGACATCTCCCTGCACAGCAGCATCAGAATAATTCAGAGCTCGGCATTTTTTAGAAAAGAGATCATAGTTCCTTAGTTGATGGAAGATGACCTTGGGTACTGCCATTCTCTGAAGACAAGGGGAAAGATTGGGGAGGGGAAAGGAAAGAGAAAGGATGATCGCCTCTCTAGACACTCTTTCTCCAAAACAGAACTTCTTGTGCACAAATCCCCAGCCCCCAGCTGATGACCCCAGTGGTACCTATAAGGAAATGGGATGTGTGGCCCAGATCTACCACTTCCTGCTCTAGCAGTTGGCTCCTTCTGCAACAGCCTTTGCCGCTATTCTAGGCCCACAGCCTTCTCAGGACAACATACGTTAGCTCTGGTGACTAAGAGGTGGGAGGTTAGGCCTGGCCAGTTCTGCTTTATGTGAACTCCAGTGAGCCGTGTGATTTCTAATGAACTCCAGTGCACTCTGCTGGGACAGCTGAGGCTCTGCCTATCTGAGCCTATTTCCTCCCCATTTTTTCACAGGCGCGTTTTAAGAAACCTCTTGCTCTTCAAGTTCCATCTGAGTATCGGTTTCCAGAGAGTCCAGGTATTTATACCTCTCAACCCACTTCTATATAAACTTATTGGCAACGGAAGGGCAGGTGAGGATTTTAGAGATGGTTCCCTCTGAGAAATGACAGAGTCTGTATTATTATAGCTGGACAATATGGGGTATTTAATGTTTCCCTCCTTCCCTCCCTTGCTCCTCTCTTTACTCCTTCCCTATCAACTAAATTCCTTCCTTTCTTCCTTTCCCCCCTAAAAAAATACCATTACAAAATGTATTCAGCATTTTTTATGTGCTTAGTTCTGTATTAAGTTCAGAGAAGGATATTTTAAAAATTAACTCAAGTTCTTGCCCTGCAACTGCTTATGGTCTTGTTGGGATAAAACTAACTATTGTCTATGTAATTGAGGTCATCTGTGAAGGTGAGTCAGCAAACAGAACCGCAAATGGGAAAAGAAGGACGGAAGGAGGGAAAGAGGGAAGGAAGGGAGGAAGGAAGGAAGGAATCTAGTTAGTAGGGAGGGAGGAAGGCAAGGAGGGAGAGAGGAAAGAAGGTTTCTTGGTTGTACTTTTATTTTATCAGCATGTACCCCACTACCAGATTTTGCCCAGGATGGTGCATAATTCCAGGTCTGCTGTCTTTTAAGTACTTAGGAAAGACAAAACACACCAATCACAGAGATGGAACATTCTCAGAAAGCAGCTGATCAGACGCTGCTTGGGCTGTGTCTCTTGGTCTGTCCTTTTAATAAACTCTTTCACCAGTGAAGAGCGAGGCTATATAATTCTATGTTATTAGACTACTTCACTGGACATTGAGCCCAACTACTGAACCAAAGTACTTGTTCTAATGTGGATTTGGGAATAAATTTCTCTTGTACCTGTAAGGTTGGGTGGCTTAAGCCCAAATCATGGACAAGTACTGAGGTACATGCCAGCATCTGCCACATCCTTCCAGCTTCTGTCTTGTAATCTTTTTTGTTTGAGAAGATTACAAAACAAATACCTCACTGTTTTGAAGCTCCTATTTTTATAAGCCTTGCTCCAACGCTATCTTTGAGACCGAAAATAGGAAAGTAGATTGACTTAGATATCATAGAACATGTTGGCACTCACTGATACCATGATTCCCTATTTCATTCCCTAATGATAGAGATTAAAACAAGAATATAAGATAAAGGTAAACTATAAAACATATATCTGGGGACAGCAAAGGACTTTTAGAATATGGGCAGCCTGCTATGTCATCTCAGAGTGGTATTGACTAATGCACTGTTTCCCTCACCACTGAAAATGTGATGTGCACATTTATTGAAGACAAATACATTTATTTTACTATAAACTGCCTTAAAAAATTGGAAATTCCATCTTTCTATATATGCGCTTTGTGATGAAATTCCTACCTTAGCATCTAGTTTTGTGAACTTTATTGGTCACAAAGGCGATTAGAAATCCACTTTATGGCAGCAGATACTAAAAGAGAAGCTCAGGATAATAGGGACTGAATGAGGAAAGCACATACTTCTCTATTCCAAATTGCTTGCTGAGAAGGGAAAAGCTAGATTTATTGTTTGCATTTCTTCTTAAAACGATAAAGACACACACGTGGACTGCAGTTCCTTTGATTTTTAGTCTTTGGCTTTCTTTAACTTGTAAAATGGGGAATTACAACTAGTCTGAAAAATAAAAGATATGTTTATATGTATACTTATTCATATTTATATATACACACATATATCTCATAAATATAACATTTGTTTGCACGCACACATATGTGACATATACTTGTATGTGTATCCAATGTGTATGGACAACTTATATGCAGTACAGCAAGTCATCAAATGGCAATGTCGTCATTTATCTTAGACTCTATTATATGTTTTGCTTTTTCAGAAACTTGGAAATCAATCCTTGGAAGTGAATTTTATCATGCAACTTCTATGTAATTCTAGCCCACAGTTTATTTCATAAAGAAAAGGAACAATTCAAAATTGTTATTCTCAGCTATGAGCCTATCTCATGGGAGGTGAAGAAATATTTGACCATGAACTTTCAAAAGCCATGGTCAATTTATTCACAGCATATTTGGCCTGGTCATGGCCTTTGATGCTCTCTGGCTACTTTGTTATATAATAACACTCACCCTACTGTCTCCACCCGTGAAGACCCTGTTAGTTTGAATGAGTTGTCACTGAATTTATCACAATCGGGTGCTTTAAATGCAGGTAACTGATAAAAAGGCTTGGGATCATGTAATACCCCTATATATACACTTATTGAGAAGAACTTTTCTCTTCTGCCCCATGAAGCTTCATGGGGATGCTCATGTTTCTGGTAAATATCAGCTTAAGTTAATAGAACAGAAGAGAAAAGTCTGTGCAGGAGCAGAAGTTATTTCATTCTGATAGGGGAGTGGAGAGTGGAGGGGATAATTAGTGAGGACTGGGATTAGGGTTGGATAAACAGAATGCAACCAACCACAGAGAGATTGGAAATCCAGGGCGAGGATTGTAGACTTGATCAGGTTAAATATAGTCAATACATTTGTGGATTCTGTAGTTGAAAATTTGCCCACCAGTTAGTTTATTTGTAATGCAAGATCTATACTCCTAGGGCTTTCACCATCATGTGAGCTCTGACAATTAAGTTCACGAACTCCTCATAGAAAAAGTGCTAATTACCTCATTGCTGAATATCACTATAGTTGCCTTTGAAGTACTCCCCTTGGAAAGCTATGTACTAACACCAGCACCTACTCTACCCTTTAAAGTAATTTTGTAACTCTTTTTCTGGAATGGTTATCAAGACAGTCATCACATTACCTATTAAGTATCAAATTCCCATTTTGTCTAAGCTAGTTCAAGCTGGGAAGCATTCATGAATAAAAACATCACTAATGCATAGTCCATCGGGTATATTCTATAAATCCCACACTTGGTTCACTCAATTACCAACCTTGAATGAGTTTATCATGAACTCTACATTCATGACTTCATGACTTAACACATTTCTCAATCTCTGGTATTGAGACAGTGTTCTAAACCTGCACTGTTAGTGGCAATGTCTTCACTAGTATCTGGTTCCTTTTGTGAGACTGAAATATCCAGGGAATGACCAATAATGCTCTTGGGAAGTTGGCCTTCCATATTGCCAGTCTATCAGTAAATTTTTTAGGCCTTGCTAAGCCCAGGATCCTGAGCTATCTTTTTATAGCCTCAGTGTTGACTCTATATATGACCAAGAACATGTACAACATACTTCTGCATAAGATCCTTTGTTTTATTTTGATTTTGGATACAAATATCTCAGTATATTAATTTTAGAACATACACTAATTGACACCAACCCAATCCTTGTATGTCAAGGTCACTGTATGTAGCACACAAGATTCTTCTCTTTGAGATTGTAGAAGGTATTAGTTTATTTTCTCATGGCATTTAAGAGTGATTTTTACACTGCATACTGTCTTTTTTTTTGGTTTTTAAAAAATGATGCTGTTTTAAACAATAAAATGGGCAAGGTGGTAAGCCTTCCATAGAACATATATTTATTTAGTAGTTCCAATGTACTCTGTGATTGCTTTATCTTCTGTCACTTCACAAATAACTGCAGGAGCCCAGAAGAGTCTATTACAAATATTGAGGCATTTGTGTCCACAGGACCTTATAAAACCTTTGGACTGATAACCTTGTTCCAGCTCCAATCTATTGACCTCGGCATTGCATTCCTGGCCTTTTTCTCTTTCTATAGCTCTATCCCTGGTATGCTGTACTACAATTTGATTTGTATTTAAAGCACTGTCAGTATTAATACTGTTGACATTTTAAGATGATTTTCTGAAGGGACTCCTCTTGGAATCTTACAGATTCATTCATACAGGCTGCAGTGAACTAAAGCACAAGTTTTGTCTCTCACTAGCCCATGTACTAGGAATCCCTCAGTACCAGCAGGTGGCAGCAAAGATAAATAAATAGTCTGAACAATGAATTAACAAAGACTCACAGAAACCTTTATTAGAATCTTCTTCCAATTCTCAATCTCTTATGCTTCTTTATTTCATTCCATTTTCTTTGATTTTGAAAATATGGGAGAAGTTATTGATATAGGAGTATGAGTCTTATTTTCACTGACATGGAAAAATCAGAAAGAATTGGCACCCAGTTTTATTTATTCTTTACATTATTTTTCCTGTGTTGGTGCTTCTCTGACTCCTAGGAAGTCTTTGTCAAGCCTTCTCCCAGAAGATGATACAATCCTTCATCCTTGGCTGTCATGAAAGTCTGAACTCAGTAAGAAGGTTCTTGTGGCGAACCCAGAAGAGGTAGGAAAGAAAGGCATCAGGAGGTGTAGAGACTGGCAATTCCCTAGGAATGGGGGGAGGACAGTTGCATGTTCTGGGATCATTGGGTACCTGCAGTCTCCTCGCCATGATATGGCCAGGTGAAGGAAGAACATGTGAATATGGGTTTTGCATTAGTGTTTGTGCAATCAGGAAGGATGCATAACTGGAGTGGTTATTCCAAATATTTTGTCCTGCACAAGATTATTAGAATCTTCATCTGAACCTAGGGTCAGAGAAGACCTAGAATAATAATAATTGAAACTAAGTACCTTAGTGACTCAGTGTGATGGGCATGCAGATTTATTTAGATTCAGAGAAAATATAGTTGAATGAAATTTATACCAGAATGAAATTTCTGGCATATTTCTTATCTTTTTCTTAATCTTGGAGCTTTATTCTATAGAAACAGGTTGTCCCACAATGAGTAGAATTGCAACTTTGTTCCAGAAACCTACTTTTTTGATGAAAAGTGGAGATGTTTTTCAGCCCTCCATTGTTGACAGAAATTCACTTCCATGGGGTGGCCAATGAATGAATAGGTTCCCCTACCAGCCATTGAGAACCCTTGAAGCATTAGTCACTCTACTTTAGTCCTGTAACAAGTGAACATGGGAGAAAAATGGGCCTGGCTTATGAGATATTATTTATACCTAAACTATCCTCATTTATAATTTCAGTCCACAAGCCAAGAATCTCAGGATACTAGGATTAGAGTTTTCCACTTAAGATAATAAAAAACTAAACCCATATTGATCTCAAACTCCTGAGTTCAGGAAATCCTTCTGCCTTGACCTACTGAAGTGTTAGGATTACAGGTGCGAGCCACTGCACCCGACCAGCCTGAGCAAAACAATACCCCCATCTCTACTAAAAATTAAACAAAGAAATTAGCCAGGCATTATGGTGGGTACCTGTAGTCTAAGCTACTTGGGAAGCTGAGGCAGGAGGATTGCTCCAGCTCAGGAGCTGATGACATAGCTGAGCTGACTCTAGCTTGGGCAACAGAGTGAGACTGTCTCAAAACAACAAAAAAACCCTAAATCCATATTAGTTATCTAAATTCCCACAACTACCCTCTAACTTTTAAAGATTGGGGTCATCCATTGATATTCCTTGAAACCTTACAAAATGACTTACAATTTTCTAGCTTCTAATTCTATAATTTCTAATAAACTTATAATTTTCTAGTTTCTAATAAATTGCCACGAGTCTGTCTATGTTTGGGTACTATCAATAAGCATAAATAAACTGAGGTGTAAAAAGATAAAATGACATGAAAATGTCATGATAAAATGACATGAAAAGATAAAATGACATTCATTGCAAAACTCAACCCAGTGACAGCCCCTAAATTTGTCAGTTATGTCTTTCACCAAGTTATAAAAAGAGAAGAAGACTCTCTCACTGAATATGCAATATTTTGAATTTCTTGTTGTGGGTCATTCTTGAGTGCAATTGAGTGCTTTTATTATCATTTTTGAAAACCCCTTAGACAAAGTAACTAGTACAAATTATAAATCAAGATATGTATCATCAAGAATTAAAGATATATTAAAAACTCATTTTTCATTGGATAGAGATATCTTGTGTGATATAACAAGAATCACACAAGCCTTCTAAATAGCCACTGCAAATGTTTTCCTAAATCTTAAGACCTATTACAGTATTTTGATTGCCAGTAGAGGGCAGTCAAAGGATGGTTCATAATGTAAAGGGAGCCATAAGCTCTTCTGACCACAAAATCTGGTGCTTTTGTTATATCACTTCTGGATTCTGGATTCATACTAAAGTTATAAAAAAGTTTTCTCCTTATAGAGTTTTAGATTTCCTTAAATTATTCAGGATCTGAAATTTCTTAAGCATTATTAGCTGGATTATCTTTTCAATGGGGCCTAAATTGCTTATTAAAAAACTCACTGTACAATGGGAAATACAGATTTTCCTCGTATCTGTGAAAAGTCTGAATATAATTTAGAAATGTTGTATGAAGCATTTCTCTACAGTGTGAGGGAGCATAAATAGAAGGGGTTGCCAGATAAGGAAAGATAAGTAAATCTTCTAATGTTTAGAGTCACATCAGAAAAGTCAAACTCTTGGTTTTAATTTCCCAGTTACTCAAACTACTAAATCCTCCTGGGAACCAGTGGGATGGACTTGCCTTTTTGGTGAGAATTTCTGGCACTTTCAGAGGAAAACTGCACAGAAATGGGCACATGGGCTTTCTTCTGGCCTTGTTATTTCTCATTGATAGCCAGTCTGCCCCCAGGAAGTGGTGAATCAGCGAAGTATCAGAATCAAGAACTTCACATGAAGATGACATGATATTTAGTTCTGAAAGTGGGTGAAAGTTCAAGGATGACATTTTACATTTTTTTCAAAGACTGTTTTCGTATTCTAGTTGAAACACAAATCAGGCAGCATTAATATTCAGTTTAACACAGCGAACAATTTATTGCCCCTGTGCACCAGCCCCTGTACCTGACATGGATGGATGAAGGGGAAGGAGGGTGAGCAGGCGGAGCAGTTCCCATCGTGGAAGTTGTTGTGAGGGACACTTCTTTCCTTCCCTGACAGAATGTGATGCTCTTGACCATTTTCTGTGCCATGGTTCTCCAAGTGTGCCCTGCCACCAACCCCATTCCCCCACCCGGGCACTTTTCAGAAATGCAAATTTGTGTTTTACCAAGCTCGTCTGGGTGATTCTGTTGGCCACTCAAGTTTGACAACCAAGACACTCACCTGGGGCAGGTAAATTAATTGACCTGATGTGTTTGAAAAAAGAACTGGGCATGGTTAGCTCAGCCACTCTCCTCTTCCCACTGGCTGAGCTGTAGATAAGAAACATGACTTCTCAGCTATTGCTCCAAGGACAGGCTGGTTCCACCTACCTGGAGATTTTGATGCTAGAGTTCATTACCCCATTTACCTGTAGACATGAGTCACATCTTCCAATCTAACCCTGTCTGTCAGGAATAAATGTAATATTTTGGCTTCTATCAACCCTATTCCTTGAATTATTTTTTAGTTGATTCAGCATCCAGGCAGGGAAGAGCGATTGTGTTTAGTGAATCCCCTGGACGACTCCACTGAAGTTTAAGATCTAAAAGAGGAGACAGATTTACATAGAAGCAGGTTGAAAAGCGTAAATCTCATAGTCATCACATAACTACCATCTCTAAAAAACTTGTCAGTCTCTTTACAATATGAAAAGTTATCTTTCTGGCTTTCTTTCTGCAGATTTTTCTATATTTACTTTTCTCGATCTCAGAAATAGCAACCTCATCTGTAGTAAAATCAGACATTTTGTAATGAGAAAAAACAAACTGTTCAGACATCTTTTACTTTAAAAATATATTTCTCAGAATGTTTTTCAAAACTTAAATGAAGCATCCATTTTCTATTTATTTAAATGCATTATGAATTGATAACTCAAGAGTGTTCAGGGTCACTTCTTTTGGGATCTTTGCTTTTGGAAGAAAGCGCAGTTTTACCTCTACTTGGAAACTAAAATTTCTGCCTACTGTTGCTTCTTTCATTCTTTCTCATCCTTAATTGCCCAAGTTTAATGTCTTTTTCTTACTTGCCTTGGTCACCAGAGTTCCCTTGAACTTACGGCCAGATCTTCCTGCCCTGATACTTTACACATGTTTCCTAATTATCCATGTCCTAGTTTTTTTCAAATTCATTGTGAATATATAGCATCTTACTGTCCTTTACATGCTCAGCACCACAGCAGCTGATATATACATATGTGTTGATTATAACATTTATTTCTTATTCATCTTTAACATTTTTTTCTTCTCAGTCTTTTTTATTTTTATTTTTGAAAAGTAAATGTATTTCAGGTTAATGTGAGGGTACAAATAACCAGGTCAAAATATTTGATTTTGTTTGATAGAGTCCCTCCCATGGTTATGTCCCACCCATAAAAGGGGTACCAAACACCCCCACCCCATGCCCATTCAGTGTGAGTATCCTAATCCCTCCTTGCTACTCTTCCCCCCAACTTGAATTAAAGTGAGTTTTTCTCCTATGTGGGCATACATGAGATCATCTACTGGCTTCATATTAGTATTGACTACATTGGATAATTGTTTTTCAATTCTTGTGATACTTTACTAAGAAGAATGTGTTTCAACTCCATCCAGGATATTACAAAAGATGTGAATTCACCCTCTTTTTTATGGCTGAATAGTGTTCCATGGTGTGCATGTACCACAATTTGTTAATCCATTCTTGAGTTGATGGGCATTTAGGTTATTTCCACATCTTGGCGATTGTAAATTGAACTGTGATAAACTATCTAGTACAAAAGTCCTTATGATAAAATGATTTTTTTCTTCTGGGTAGATGCCTAGTAGTGGGATTGTGAGGTCAAATGGGAGTTTGAGTTCTAATTTGAGTTCTTTGAGGATTCTCCATACTTATTTCCTAAGAGGCTGTATTAGTTTGCAGCCCCACCAACAGTGTAAAAGTGTTCCCCTCTCTCCACATACATGCATCTGCGTGTTGGGACTTTGTGATGTGGGCCATTTTCACTGGGGTTAGGTGATATCTCAGGGTGGTTTTTTTTGATTTGCATTTCTCTGATGATTAGGGACAATGAACATTTTATCCTAAGTTTATTAGCCATTTTTCTTCCTTAGAGAGGGATCCGTTCATGTTTCTTGCCCAGTGATAGATGGGATTGTTAGCTTTTTTTTTGTTATTGTTGTTGATTAATTTGAGTTCTCTGTAGATCCTAGTTATTAAGCCTTTGTCTGATTCGTAATATGCAAATATCTTTTCCCATTCTGAAGGTTGTTTATTTGCTTTGGTTATTGTCTCCTTAGCTCAGCAGCTCTCAACCTGTGGTCGCAACTCACAGGAACTGTATTAAAGGGCCACGGCATTAGGAAGGTTGAGAGCCACTGCCTTAGCTGTACAGAAGCTTTTCAGCTTAATTAAGGCCCATTTATTAATTTTTGTTGTTGCACGGTGCCTGTGGCTCAGAGGAGTAGGGCACCAGCCCCATATACTGAAGGGTTCAAACCCGGCCCCGGGCAAAAAAACTGCAAAAAAATAATTTTGTAGTTGCAATTGCCACAGAAGTCTTCTTCATAAAATCTTTCCTCAGGCTGATATCTTCAAGTGTTTTCCTCACATTTTATTTATTTATTTATTTTTATTAAATCATAGCTGTGTACATTAGTGCAATCAAGGGGCACAATGTTCTGGCTTCATATACAATCTGAAATGTCTTCATCAAAATGTTCAACATACCCTTCATGGCATTTTCTTAGTTACTGTATGAAGACATTTGTATTCTGCATTTAGTAAGTTTCGCCTGTACCCTTCTAAGATGCACCATAGGTGTGGCCCCACCAATTACCCTGCCTCCACCCCAACCTCCCCTCTCCCCTCCCTTCCCATATTCTTGTGCTATAGTTGGGTTACAGCCTTCATTTGAAACCTTTAAATTAGCTTCATAGTAGGGCTGAGTACATTGGATCCTTTTCTTCCATTCTTGAGATACTTTGCTAAGAAGAATATGTTCCAGCTCCATCCATGTAAACATGAAAGAGGTAAAGTCTCCATCTTTCTTTAAGGCTGCATAGTATTCCA
>CAUYRH010072876.1:0-14318 GCA_963574655.1 Perodicticus potto
CCCGCCAAACAACAATGACGGCTGCAACCAAAAAATGGCCGGGCGTTGTGGCGGGCACCTGTAGTCCCAGCTACTTGGGAGGCGGAGGCAGGAGACTCGCTTGAGCCCAGGAATTGGAGGTTGCTGTGAGCTGTGATGCCATGGCACACTATCCAGGGTGACAGCTTGAGGCTCTGTCTCAAAAAAAAAAAAAAAAAAGAAACAGTCTTTGATTTCCCTATACCTTTTCCGATCCTCACTTCTGGTATTTTCTCATCTAAATAAATTGTGTGACTTTGGCAATGATTTCCCCCCAGACAACTTGCTAGTACAAAGAGTAAACATTGGCCAATGCCTAATCTTGAAGTCATAGGAAAACAAGATAGCCTGGCTACTTCATGTTTCCTCTTTCTTCTCTCTTTTCTTTCATTCTTGTTATCTATAACAAAATAACAAGTAACAGTAACCTATACTGTTACTTCCTCCTTTCATTCCCCTGGGTTTTCTTCCAGAACCAAGAACCATCCATCCACCTTTGTGACATTGCTTCTGTTGCTAAGCAACAGGCACCAGAGGGAGGGTTCCACTCACCCCCAGGATCCCTTGGGGGAAGCCTTGGACCAAGGACCTCCAAGAAGGAAGCTGCAACGTTGCAGAGGGAAGAAGGAGAGGAAGGAGATCTCCGATATGCTGCGGCTTTTCGTGGAGTCGGCCAAGATTAACCCGCCCCTAATCCCCCCACCCAGATCTTGCCTGTTCATCAACTTCAGAGGTGAGCCCCAGGCTCTAAATGGGAGAGAGAAGCCCCAAGAGGCAACACGCCATTCAATGAACAAACAGGTTTAGGGTGCCAGCGCGGTGACTCTTGCCTGGGACCCTAGCACTCTGAGAGGCTGAGGCAGGAGACTCACTTGAGGTCAGGAATTCAAGTGAGACCCTGTCTCTACCAAAAATAGAAAAAATTAGGCAGGTGTTATGGCAGGAGCCTATAGTCACAGCCACTCAGGAGGCTGAGGCAAGAGGATCTCTTGAACCCAGGAGTTTATGGTTGCCATGAGCTAGGCTGATGCCACTGCACTGTAGCGAGGGGCAACAGAGTTAGACTGTCTCGAAAAAGAAAAAGAAAGTTTACATACATATAATGATGCCTTATCCTCAAAGCAATTTTAGAGGTAGACAAGGCAAATTTAATCATCTCCATTTTTTTTTTTTCGAGACAGAGTCTCACTTTGTCTTGATAGAGTGCTGTGCCATCATAGCTCACAGCAACCTCAAACTCCTGGGCTTAAGCGATTCTCTTCCCTCAGCTTCCCAAGTAGCTGAGTCTACAGATGCCCGCCACAAAGCCCAGCCATTTTTATTTATTTATTTATTTATTTATTTATTTATTTAGAGGCAGAGCCTCAAGCTGTCACCCTGGATAGAGTGCTGTGGCATCACAGCTCACAGCAACCTCCTATTCCTGGGCTCAAGCGAGTCTCCTGCCTCTGCCTCCCAAGTAGCTGGGACTACAGGCGCCCACCACAACGCTCGGCCATTTTTTTTTTTTTTTTTTTTGGTTGCAGCCGTCATTTTTCTTTGGAGGGCCCAGGCTGGATTCGAACCCACCAGCTCAGGTGTACGTGGCTGGCACCTTAGCCTGTTGAGCCACAGGCGCCGAGCCAAGCCCAGCTATTTTTAGAGAGGTCTTGCTCTGGCTCAGGCTGGTCTCGTACCTGTGAACTCAAGCAATCCACCTACCTCAGCCTCCCAAGTGCTGGAATTACAGGCATGAACCACTGCTCCCAGCCCTCATCTCCATTTTTTTATTTTTTTTTTCGAGACAGAGTCTTACTTTGTCACTGCTGGTAGAGTGCCATGGTGTCATAGCTCACAGAAGCCTCAAACTCTTAGGCTCAAGTGATTCTCTTACCTCAGCCTCCCAAGTAGCTGGGACTACAGGTGCCCACCACAGTGCCCGGGTATTTTTAGAGATGAGGTCTCACTCTGGCTCAGGCTGGTCTCAAACCTGTGAGCTCAGGCAATCTACCCGCCTCAACCTCCCAGAGTGCTAGGATTATAGGTGTGAGCCATTGCGTGCGGCCTCCATTTTCTTTTATAGATAAGTAAAAAGAAATCCAAGAAGGAAGGGGAAGATTGAGGTCAATGAATTTATGAAAGAAAATGAAAGATATAAAGAATCTTTATAAAGATATAAAGAATAGATATTGAAGAGCTGTGAACCAAAAGAAAAAAGTGGTGGAAAAAGCATAGAGGTAGGCTCGGCGCCTGTGGCTCAACAGGCTAAGGCGCCAGCCACATACACCTGAGCTAACGGGTTCGAATCCAGTCCGGGACCGCCAAACAACAATGACGGCTGCAGCCAAAAAATGGCCAGGCATTGTGTCAGGTGCCTGTAGTCCCAGCTGCTTGGAAGGCAGAGGCAGGAAACTCGCTTGAGCCCAGGAATTGGAGGTTGCTGTGAGCTGTGATGCC
Organism: Perodicticus potto; assembly: GCA_963574655.1. NCBI lineage: Eukaryota > Metazoa > Chordata > Mammalia > Primates > Lorisidae > Perodicticus > Perodicticus potto. The sequence continues at coordinate 2,455 of CAUYRH010072876.1, forward strand.
ACAGTACTCTATCCAAGGTGACAGCTTGAGGCTCTGTCTCAAAAAAAAAAAAAAAAAGCATAGAGGTAGAGAACATGCAAGGTGGATATAGGATGGTCAGGTTTTTCAGGAACTGCCAGCAGTGAGAAAATCAGGTCCAAGAGAAAAGATGACACAGTAATTCCTAAAAGAGACATGAGTAAAGAATGAAATTCCTTGAATTTTTTTCTGCTTGTTGAACATGGCAATACTCAAAATTGGACATTTGAGACTCCAGGCTCACAGGGTGATGTATACTCATGACCACTGTTGGCAAATTTAAAGAGTTTACTGGGAGTTCAGTTTGTGTCTGCCCTGACTAAGGGATTTTACCATTAGCCAGGCAGGAGATTGGCAGCTGCTCACTTGATTCTGACCCATTTTCCCCATCACCTCATAGACACCATCTTTATCCTTCTAGAAATATCCCTTACACAGATGCCTAAAAGCTAGAACTCTGGGTTGACTCACAGATTTACCCACAAATTCTTACGATTCCATGTTTATGTTCGATGTTTTTATTCATTTTTGTCCCTGTCCTTTCCAGCTTCTTCTTCCATATGCCTTCTACTACCCTTTACCCCTTCTCACCACCCACAGCACGACACACACACACTCATGTTCTTTCTCTGGGAAGAAGTTCAAAGCAGTTTAGAAATTTAGAGACTTTTTTGAAGAGCTATACTATCATCTGTTAAAAGTATTTCTGGGGGCCGGCGCCTGTGGCTCAAGGAGTAGGGCGCTGGCCCCATATACTGGAGGTGGTGGGTTCATACCCAGCCCCAGCCCAAAACTGCAAAAAAACTGCAAAAAAAAAAAAAGTATTTCTGGGTTCCTTATACTCTGGGAAACCAAAGCAGGTGGATTGTTTGAGCTCAGGAGTTCAAGACCAGCCTGAGCCAGAGCGAGACCCCATCTCTAAAAATAGCTGGGTGTTGTGGCGGGCACCTGTAGTCCCAGCTGCTCGGGAAGCTGAAGCAAGAGAATCACTTCAGCTTATGGAGAGCTTTCAGCCTATTATAGACATTTTGTGTTGTCTTAGTGTACACTAGACTTTGCTCTGATTATAAATAAACACTAAATTTCAGTGGCTTAACAATAAAAGTTTATGTCATGCTCACACCAAGTCCTGGATGGATGATGCTGGTCAAACAGCTCCCCTGGGTGGCTCCTCCAAATAGTAGTGTAGGGGCAAGCTGCTTGCTATGGAATCACCCAGGCACTACCCTGCCAATAGGTCATGAGGTTGGTAACTATGAGGAGAGGAAGGAAAGAGACTGGAGCGTCTCACAGAGGTTTTAGGAGCCAAACCTGGTAGTGGCAAATATCACTCCCATGCCAAATTGGCCAGAATCCATCACACAGCCCTGTTGGGCTGCAAGATGCTAGGAATATGTAGCTAGGAAGAAAATGAAATGAACACATAGCATTACCTGTTATATGGGGTGATAAAAAGTGAGAAATTTTGAAACTCCTCGAGAAAGGAAGAAACAACTGAAGCCAGGTACGGTGGCTTGCACCTGTAATCCTGGGTACTGGGGAGGCTGAGATGAGAGGATTGTTTGAGACCAGGAGTTTGAGACCGGACTAGACAATAAAGTGAGAATTTATCTCTCAAAAAAAAAAAAAAAAAAAAACTGATGCCACGTCATGGCTGTTAATGTAGACTTAGTTTTCTTAGCATATCCTACCTCTCTTTTTTTTTTTTTTTTGAGGCAGAGCCTCAAGCTGTCACCCTGGATAGAGTGCTGTGGCATCACAGCTCACAGCAACCTCCAATTCCTGGGCTCAAGTGAGTCTCCTGCCTCTGCCTCCCAAGTAGCTGGGACTACAGGCGCCCGCCACAATGCCTGGCCATTTTTGGTTGCAGCCGTCATTGTTGTTTGGCGGGCCCGGGCTGGATTTGAACCTGCCAGCTCAGGTGTACGTGGCTGGCGCCTTAGCCCGTTGAGCCACAGGCACGGAGCCTGTGTGCCTTTTTTTATAGCTCTCATTAGAGACTTGCATGTGCCTTACTTTTAGTGTTGCTTTATGCCAGTGTGTGTGTGTGTGGGGGGGGTTTGAGTGATAAAATAAATGGCTAATTTGTTTATTTCCATCTGAATCTGTGTCTGCATTGCAAAATACCTAGTAAATGATATATTTGGAAAATAATATGAAGAAAAATCTCATTGTTTAAAAGCTGATTAGAGCATTGACATGCATGCTGAGGGCCTGTGCATAGGCAGATTTTCTGCTGTAGGAAAATCTGTGGGTCATCTCACTAACAGGGCTGCAATTTCCACCACATGTAAGTCATTTTTCCCCCCTCTCAGAAAGAGGTGTTCGATCTCCCTTCTTTCTTCTGAGAGGTACGCCAGTCTACCACTCACTGTTTGAGAGATCAGTGCGAGATCAAACTTGGAGGTCTCCTCTTCAGCATGTAGACTTTCACTGAAACCTCTGACCTGAGGCGTTCAGCCCTCAGCTGTACCTGGTGTCTTGAGTAAGCTGTTACTGGATCATAATCTTCACAAGTGCACGTTCAGGATTCCGTGGAGAAGGCTGAAGTCATCATATTGTTTCTTCTATAGATTTCCAACAAATGTTTCCATTTTCAGCCACATCTGTACTTTACTTCTTAAAGGTTCTTAGTACTTTCTATTCCTAAGTCTTCCTATAGTTTTAGAAGGATATAAGTATATTTTTAAAAAGAAAAGCACAAGAAAAAGGTTACTTTAAAAAAAATCACTGTCATGTAGAATTTATTATGACCAATCTACGATGTGCAAAGAAATACATTTCTTAGAGCTGAATGTATTTATCCTCTCTGTGGAGAACTTAGAGATACTATCAAAGAATCACTGTGCAGCTACGGAATGCTCCCAGTTAAAATGAAGCAATAGTTTTGTTTTTTTTTTAATTATACAGGTACTACTTTTACATTATACATATAACTGTTAGATTTTCTCCCAACTCAGAACACTAGTAAAAATTAGGGGAAATATACACGATGAAACAAATGAGCTTAGAGATATTGTTGTTTTATTTTGTACTATTAGCTCTGAAACCTAAATGCTCTTATTAATATTCTAAATAAACTAAAAATATTCTAAACTAAAAATACTATAATTTATTAATATTCTAAACTATTAAGTGTTAATTCTTTTTGCTTAGTATTTTATCATAAGTGCATATTTTACTTCTGAGTATGCTTATGGTTGGTTGGGAATGAGATTGTGTAATTTTTATATCCATAGTAGTAAATACCTGACAAATAAAATGCCACTGTCTGAACTCCATTTTTCTAATTGGCATCACGATTCAATACATGAGGATACGCTGTGATTTAGTATAACATAACATAGCAAGTTGTTTGTTTCTTAAAGCTAAAGATTTCCAGCAACACAATATAGGTCCTTAAAGACACATATTTATAAAGTTACAATAGAAGATAAGCTTTGGTTAATACCACATGAGACTGAGAAATAAGCTGTGTAGTTCATAATAACAAGACCTATTTCCAGGGCACAATGGGTTAGAAAGAAAAAATATTAAATGCTTGTTCTATAATGTGTTCACATACTTAAACATTTCAGCTTTGATTAAAGTTGAATGTGCTTCGGGAGACTCAGTCACCTGACTGATTCTCTCTTCCCTTTCAGAGCACTATTACAACTAATTTTCATTGGATTACAAACCTTAATAATTATAGTAGTAGGGAAGAAGGAATATTTGTAGACAAAAAATTTGTAGAAAAAAATTGAATTGACGTAGAAGACATGAAGGAACTAGGAAATTATCATTACACAAACACCCTAGTAAATAATTACTGCAAGCAAGATCCACTAATGAATGCTGAAATTAGCGGTTGAAAGTTTGAAGAGAAACAGTATTGCTGGGTAGACCCAAATGTTCCAGATTCCTTACAATAGGAAAAAGGTAACTTCACAGTACAGAAACCAGTAGACATAACCTCAACCAAGTGGTCCAAGTTATCGGTAATAAGACACATTGAGATCATGTAGCCTTGAAATGATGCACTGAAAGGGACATGGTATTTTGTGTTATTCTAGTCAAAAAATATATCATCTCAGTCCAGTCATAAGAAATCATCCAATCCAATTTGAGGTATATTCTAAAAAGTAACTAGTACTCATCAAAAATGTGAAGGTCTTAAATGAGGGAAGGCCAGGGGAAGTTTAAAGAACTGTCGCAGACTACAGAGACTGTAAAGACAGGATAACCACATATACTGTGGGACCCTGGATAGTACCCTGAAACAGAAAAATTAGTGGTGAAATTTGGATAAGTTTTATGATTTAGCTAATCGTATTAATATTATTTTCTTGGTTTGGTAATTGTGCTATGGTTATGCATGTATGAGACAGTAACACGAGGGCAAACTGGGTAAAGATATGAGAACTCCTTGAAATGCCTTTGTAACTTTCCTGAAAATAGACAATTCTTTCATACTAAGAAAACACTGGAAAGTCATAATACAAACACAAGCTAATAAGTTAATAGCTTACACTAGAGTGTTTACATTAGTCAAAGCAGTGTCCTAAACATCTTAAATGCATTAACTTATTTAAGTCTCATTAAAAAATTCTACAGGTAGAAGCTATAATTATCCCCATTGTGCAGACAAAATAATTGAGGCTTAAAGTGTGTAAGAACTCACCAAAGATCACACTGTTGCCTGCCACGTGATCCTAAAAAAAATTGAGGCCAAAGTCAGCATGCTGAATCACCAGCGGTACACACCACATCACATCATTTATAGATGACCAAAGCCTGACAATAATCACCGGTTTGCCAGTCTCTGGAGAAAGCTGACCACACAGCAGATATAGTATCAATTTGAGCAACCAACACAGGTTTTGCAAAAAATCAGTGAATGACTATTCTCTTTCAGGGTGGTGCCTGTGGCTCAGTGAGTAGGGTGCTGGCCCCATATACTGGGGGTGGTGGGTTCAAGCCCAGCCCTGGCCAAAACTGCAAAAAAAAAAAAAAAAAAAAAGAATGCTCTCATTCTCTTCTCCTTTCTTTCTTTTTTGCTTCTCTTTTTTTCTCTCCCTCTCCTTTTCTCTCTCTGGCACTCTCTTTCTCCATTAGACAAAGTAAAATGAAGTAAAATAAACTTTGCACTACTTTCTGTTCTAAAAAAAAGTGTAAAAGAATGTACTTTTAGAAAGACAATAAATGAGTGTAAGGGTACAGGGACAGGTCAGGGATGTGCCTGCATGCATAGTTAATAATATTAAATGGGGTAGTTAGTCTTTAATGAGAAAGTAAGATTTGAGCCAACACTTGAAGGAGATGAAGGCGTGATCTAAGTGGATGCCAGGTTGGAAGAGCATTCCAGGTAGAAGGAAGCGCTGGAGCAAATATTGCGTGGCAGGAGTAGCCTTCTATGCTCAAGGCGTGAGGCCAGTGTACAAGTGCAATGATGGGACTAGCAGAGGCATCAGAGAGGCAAGGTATATTGGAGGGGAGGTGAGGTAGAGTAGAAGGACCCTATGGGTCCCTATAGGCCACTAAAGGATTCTGGATTTCAGTCCAAGTGAAATGGGGAACCATTCCATGATTTTGAGGATATCATGACCTAACACATTCTCTAAAAAAACACTAAGGGCTAGAATGAAAATGTTTTGCAGGAGGCGAGGGTACAAAGCAAAGGGTACAAAGCAGAGACCTTTGAGAAGTCAGAGACAACTGTGTATTAGACAGTGTGATAGCAGTGCAGTGGTGAGGAGGGGTGAGATTCTGGATCTGTTTTAAAGGAAGAGCCAACAGGATTTTCTGACTGATTAGAAGTGAGATATGAGAGAAAAAGGAGTATAAAACAATCCCAAGGATTTCATCTGACTGGTTCAAAGAATGAAGTTGTCAATAACAGAAATTGAGAACTCAGGCAAGAAACAGGTCTGGTGGGCATGGGAAGGAGATCGGGAGTTCAGTTTGAGACTTGTTCATTCCAACTATCTAGTAAGCATCAACTAGAGTTATTGGATACTTCAGTCTAGTGTTTGGGAGAAGGTACCGAGCATGAGACAAACTAGGCAGATGTCAGCATAAAAACCAAAAGCACAAATGTTTGTATAAGAGAGAAGGACCGAGCCCAGGGACACTCAGATGTAAGGAGATCAAGGAGAAGAAGTCCAAAAAGGGTCCATGAAAAGTAGCAATCACTGAGAGCAGAAAACCTAGGAGGGTGGGGGAGACAGAAGGTCCTTAAAAACCAATGAAAAGCATATCAAGAACAAAGACTAAGAAGCTTTGACAGAGGCTAATAGGTAAAATAAATGAGTGAGAAGCATCAAAACACTTAAAAACTACATCACCTTGATAGATGTAAAAAATGATGAGACTAAAGTCAACAAAGTTCAAATTCTTAGAAAATTGGGAATTAATGTGAATTTCTTAAACCTAATAACAAGTTACTTTAGGCTGGGTGCTGTGGTTCACGCCTGCAATCCCAGCACTCTGGGAGACTGAGGCGAGTGGATTGCCTGAGCTCAGGAGTTCAAGACCAGCCTGAGCAAGAGTGAGACCCCATCTCTAAAATTAGCTGAGCGTTGTGGTGGGAGCCTGTAGTCCCAGCTACTTGGGACACTGAGGCAAGATAATAGCTTGAGCCCAAGAGTTTGAGGCTGCTGTGAGCTATAACCCCATGGCACTCTACCAAGAGTGACAAAATGAGATGCCATCTCTAAAAAAGAATAATAACAAATAAAAAAAATTACAAGTTACTTCATTAAAAATATCCTTCAAACTCACTGGTTAAAAATGTTCTCTAAAAAATTAGAAGGTTGGCCACTATCAAAAATTCTATTAAGAGATAACTAGAGTTTTTAACCAGCAGTAAGATGCACTTAACCACCCCTCCACCCAAACACATACATACAGGGAAAAAATGATTGAAGAGAAAGAATCACAGATACACATGTAATCCCAAGAAAGCCCAGAATGAATTGCTAAGGTGTTCTGAATACAAAAGCCAATTCTACTCATGTACTGTGACAAGCAGAAAACATGATTTTAAAAAGCTATCATTTATAATATCAATAAAATAATGCGCTGTATTGGAATAAACCAAAGTTGTATAACTTCCACGAAGATGAATAAGTTCTGGAAACACATTAAAAAATCAAATGAGAGTAAGATCTTATCCATAAACTAACAGACTCAATATCGTAAAGGTATTATGTCTGCCTTGATTAATCCATGCAGCCAAAACTATTCCAATCAAAATCCCTACAGAACTTTAAATGGAACTTAACAAGCTGATACTGAAAATTAATAGGGAAAAATCATCCAGAACACTCCTAAAGTCATGTAGGATAGGAGGCCAAACCTATCAGAGATCAAGACTTAGTATAAAGAAACAGTAATTAAACAAAGCAGTATTGTTATAAAATTATAAGCTATGCTATAGAACTAAGAACCTAGAAAGACACACGGAGAAATTTGGTTGAATTTAATTTTTCTGATAAACAAACACTATTTTATCAGAGATAAGTTTAGATTATAAACTAGTGTTAAAATAATTGGTTTCCTGACTATGAGAACAATAGAATTCCTACATCACACCGGTTACTGAAATCAATTCCAAATGAATCATGTGAAAGGCAAAACTTGATGTTTTCTTCAAAACTTGAAGAAGTTATCATGAGGTAGGTCATAAAAGAAAAATTAGAACACATTGAAGGTAATAAGCTGTGTTCATCAAAAGACACAGTAAAGACGGGAAGACAACATGCTTCAGGCTGAGAGAAGATATTTGAAATATGTATAATTAACAAGGAATTAGTCTGCAGGATATAATGGAAAAAACTTCTAGAAATCAATAGAAAAATCACAGGTGTTTCACAGAAAATGAAGCACAAATGTTCACTCAACACGAAATGATACACAACCTCATTAGCAAATTAGATAAATGACAACTAAAAACAAAATGAGACTTTCTGCACCAACCACGTATGGAAAAGTAAAGGTTAGCAATACAAAAGGTTGAAGAACATAAAAAACAACTGGAATACTCACACAAGACATTGTCTCAGCTCACACGCAAATAACAGAATATGAACAAGGAAATGATTGATGCAAAATACATTTTGAAAGTTCTGTAAGGGGACTCATTTTCTCTTTTAGACTTTTCTTCTATTTTCTGTATTTTGAACATCAAGCTTGTTATAATTCTTTAATAGAAAAATAAATGTTATACTCAATTTCTAAGGATCAAGGAGCATGATAAGCTTTTATTTAAGTAAACTGTATATTTATGTGACAACCATAAAGCCTAAACTCTAAAAATAGGCTCTGATTGTACTTCCTTTAAAACCTTTTGCCAGTATATCAAAATTGTACACAAATGTCAAAGTTGACCAGATTTATAAACCAACTGTAGATACATTAGAAAAATCTTACACAGGCAAATTTTAGTTGCAGTTCATTATTTCAATTGTATATTAAATTTAAAATATTTAAAACAACAGCCTGTATAAGGGAATATGGGATTGCACCATATGAAGAGTTATTTTGTTTCTTGGACAAAGGGGAGATATAACATGAAGAGTACTGAGTTCTTTCTTCACGGGAACAGAAATGGAAAGTGGCCATAATAAAGTTAACATACAAAAATTTTGACAATGATTTACTTTTTAAAGCCTTGCCTTATAAGTGGATTAAATATTGAATGTGTTGTCACTTATGTGGATGTGATTCTGAAGTGTCTTCTATTCTTGCATATTAAATTGTTTTGATCTCTAAAACCTTTATTTTTCTGTATCCAGACAATACCATCTGGGTGTATATTAAATGAGGCTAATATCTACATGTAGCACATGTATTTTATACTGTTTTATTAAACCAGCCTTAAAAAGATTGAATTGTGCGTCCCAGCTACTTGGGAGGCTGAGGCAAGAGAATCGCCTAAGCCCAAGAGCTGGAGGTTGCTGTGAGCTGTGACTCCATGGCAGTCTACTGAGGGCAATAGAGTGAGACTCTGTTTCTACAAAAAAAAAAAAAAAAAGATTGAATTGTGAATGCTAAATTTACAACTATAGCCCCAGCAAAATTATTATAATTTCATAGATAGTTCTTATAACTCAGATAGCAAGCTCCACTTTCTCTGCAACCTATAGAGAGATACGGAATTGCATTTTCCTTGGCAAAGATGATTCATCTTCAATTCTGGTCACTTCAATAGGCAAGTGTTACCTCCTAGTGAGTACTTTTATCTCAATAGGGAATCAGTTGACACCCGATTTGGAAATCTGCATGGTGGATGACTTGATCTCAATGGAGGTCAATGGAAATTTCCTAAGATTCTACACATTTCCTTTTTTATTCTCTTAAGAAAATTTCCAAAGTTGAGTTTTCAACTTCATAGACCACTAGGAATCTGACAGGACCTGAACCAAGAGTGGAGACTTGAGCAACTATATCTGGAAATGACCCCGAGGTCTCATTCCAAGTTGCCTGGCCATTCGACCAGCTCCCCATTCTGCTGTAGAAGAGGCCTGCACCCAAAGTTCACATCTCATGAGATTGGGGCCTTCTCCCTTGGAGGATTTAAGGTGTCTGGCTTCTGGGTAAGCTGGATTTCTAAAACAACTCTACGAATAGTTGCTACTCCAAAATCCAGTCTGCCTGTTGCCAAGCAGATAGGACTATTCCTCCACTGAGAAGGTTGCTCCCTCCAGCTTTCCCTGGAAAGAATAGGAATAGGGAAAACACTTTGCATTTGGAAGAAAAATCCACCTCCTATGAGGCTGGAGATAACTGTGACCCATAAGCATATTGGTGGGTGAGGGAGGTTGAGAGACCCACATCTCCCCTGACTCTGCCCGATTCTAACTTTGCTGATTTCCTCTTTCCCCACAATGCCTATTTCTTAAATCATACAGTGTGACCTACTAGAATTCATCTTGAGCCCTGGTGCAGGACAGAGGCAGCACAGAGTGTCTGGCTTGCATAAATGAGTCATCAGTTTGCTTCCCTACACATCTCAGTTTAATAGTTTATGAAGCATCTGTGCTAAAGTAGGCTTTTAATTTTTTTTAAGACACAGTCTCACTTTGTCAACCTTGGTAGAATGCCCTAGCATCACAGCTCACAGCAACCTCAAACTCTTGGGCTCAAGCAATTCTCTTGCTTTAGCATCCCAAGTAGCTGGGACTACAGGCGCACAACACAATGCCCAGCTATTTTTACAGATGAGGTCCACTGTGGCTCAGACTAGTCTCGAATCTGTGAGCTCAGTCAATCTAACCACCACGGCTTCCCAGAGTGATAGGATTACAGTCATGAGCCACAGTGCCCAACCCAATGAAGTAGGATTTTAAAGGATGAATAGGAGTTGAGAGTGGAGTGGACTCCAGGGGTGTGGACTTCGGGATTGGAAAAGTGAGTCAGAGTCACAGCACATGAAAAGGCCTAGAGGGGTGAGACAATTCAGGGGACTACTGGGGCTCACAAGCAGTTAGGATTGGTAAAATGCAAGTATGAGAGTGTGGTAGGAGATAAAATGATACATGGGCAAAATCAGGCGTGAAGGGGCTTGAGCAGCAGCCTTGAAGTTCAATTTCATCCCGGGGCCCACCATAGCTCAGATTGGGGCTGACAGTTAACCACCTTAAAATCCAGAATCCCTGTGGTATCCAGGACCAATGTATTTCTTTGGATTGCATGGGTGACAAGTTGTACTCTCTAGAAACTTAAATGAAGGGGAAAGAGGTCAACTTAATATTTGTGTGGCATATTCAGGCCAAACATCTATGTTATGAAAATAAAAGTTTCACAAGAGTTTGAAAAAGAAATGTAAGAGCAGATATAAAGTGCCTCAGACTGCACAATTAGGTCGAAGTCCCAAGAACCACACTGTAGCAAACCAACAGTGCAACAGACAACATTCAGCCAGGCAAGCATCTATCCATTCCATGCTAATTTCAATTGGAATTTACATATTAAGTTATATTACAATAAAGATAACAAAATCACCATGGGACAAAGGAGAGGGAGAGGGCTGTGAGAAACTCGGTATGGTGCAGTCTCTGCAGCCAGAATCCAATTCTGATTTCACTGCCTCCCTGTGTCATTGTTATTGAAACTCAGTTTTCCCACCTAGAAAATGGGGGAATTCAACAAGTTAATGTTACAAGGTTGTTGGCACAAAATGAAAATACAGTTAACCCTTGAACTGTATAGGGTCACTTATGTGTGCATTTCTTTTATACCAAACTCAGATAAAAAAATACAGTAGTTATGGGGTATGAAACCACTTACACAGAGGGTTCTTCAGAGCAGCCTGCAAGAATTGAATAGCCACAGATTTTGGTGTAGACAGGTGTCCTGAAACCAATTCCTCTTGTACGTCGAGTACTGTAGTTCATGCTTATACTACTGTGGTCCTCATTCCTTTATTAATATTCATATTATTCAACTTGATGAAACATCTGTGGGTAACAAGGAGACCCTGATAGCTTCTCATGTTATAGGCAAATGTGTATTTCTGAAAAAATCCTTTCGGTTTGGCAGCACGAAAGGCAATAGATTTGATGGAGAGAAGAGATTTAATAGCTATGTAGGAGCTAGATGTGAATGACAAGGTGACTGTCAATACTACACGGTGTCCCTGCAGTTGCCATACATAGAAAATAGGAAAATAGGAAACTGTAGCTAAATGTAACTTTACTGACAACACATTTATTATAAAATTTTACAAAGAGGTGGCCAACACATAGAGAATATTTTGTAAAATTTTGTAACGAATATTTTGTAAATAAAGGTATATTTACGATCTGTTTTTTGAAACTCTCCTTTATTTTTATTTATATAATATTAGTTGTCTATTTTTTGAG
>CAUYRH010072877.1:0-15208 GCA_963574655.1 Perodicticus potto
GATCACACCTACGGTGCATCTTAGAAGGGTACAGGTGAAACTTAGTAAATGTAGAATACCAATGTCTACATATAGTCATTATGAAAATGCCATGAAGGCTATGTTAAACAGTTTGATGAAAATATTTCAGATTATATATGATGTCAGCATATTGTGCCCCATGATTGCACTAATGTACACAGCTATGATTTAATAAAAATTAAAAAATAATAATAATAATACAATAGATAGAATAAAACTTACATTGCCCAGGTATAAGCCAATAAAATAAATGTTAGCCAGGTTCCCATACGTCAAATTTATCCGGCAAATTTTAAAAGTTGTTTGTAAATGTAGAGGTGGGGTAGGGAGGGGTGCAGACACTAAAGAAACTCCGATTGAAGAGCTCCTCATCTGATTAGCATACAAGGTCCTTCCCCAGGCTTATCCAAGCAGGCTGCCTATCACTAAGTGAACCCCTGATCCCCACTGCCACTCTGGAAACTACGTAAGAGAAAGGCAAATTCTTATGACCAAAGAAGTGCCATTATCTTCATTACCAGTAATGGGCCAAAACATGCTTTCAAAGCTCAAACAATGTTAAATGATATTACCTGCAAACTATAGCCTAAGCTAATTCTGGCTTTTATGTATGATGGGTCGAAATGCATTGCCTTCAGAAAGTCCTTCTGGGCTTTCTTGATGAATTCACCATCACCAGATTTCATATAAGAATTTCCCCGTCCATTATAAGCATCCAGGTAACGTGGTTTAAATTTAATAGCACAGGTAAAGTAATGGATAGCCTCTTCAAACTCTTCAATTCTGAAAAAAAAGAAAAAAAGAAGAAGAAATTATTGATGCCTTCTGATGAACTGAGACATTTTGGTAACATACAGAACATATAATGTTTTCTTGTATATGACTTTTCCATAAAGATTTGAATCTTCCCTTACCAAAAAAAAAAAATCTTTCCTTCTTATTATCCATCATAGAAGGTAAGCACCCAAGTTCATATGACCTAAAGAAGCCTGACAGGTTACTTAAAGATTTAGTAAAAACGAAGAAGGCGGGTAAGAGTCATTTTCACAGCAGAATGTGATGGAGTAATATTCTGGCATTCTTTTTTCAAATTATGACAGTCTAAATGTCACTCTTAAACCTGTTTTTAACAGCTATCAATTACCAGTATAGAAAAACATGTGATATTATTGATAAATATAGGATTTAAATTAGACAAAAATAAATTTACACATATGTATCTACTATTTCATTATGCAATGAAAGGAAACAGATTTTCATCACATGGAGGTCCTTACTTCAGATCTTTCTAAGGGAGCTCATTTCATTGTAGACACCAGGAAAGGCGGGGAGAGAAAGAAGTAAAATGCATTTATTTTATTGACTTGTGAACGTATGTAGCTAAATGATAACTCTGTCTCTCCATCCTCCCTAATCATCCTTTTGAGGTCACAGTGAGGTCTGTTGAAGGAATCCAGTATTTGTTCATAAGCATATAACGTCACTTCCCCATTTCATGTACATATTTAATAATTATGTTTAGTCTCAATTCACGTGGACAGAGTATAGGATTTTTAAAAATAGAATGAGGCAGCCAAAATGGAGCAACTGTTTACTTATCACCTACTTTTCTAAATGCTTCGCAGGAGCTCTTCATTTAATCCTTCCAACACTCTGTAAACTAGTTATAATTATCTATATTTTACTGATGAACAGAAAATCATGGCTTAGAAAAGCCTGCACACAGGAAATGGCATAGAAAATAGCATACTAAGTTAGCATGGAGTAAATAAATGCCTAAGATTCAAAGTCAGGTAAGTCTTACATCAACATCCGTGCTTTTCCACACAGCTGTCTCAGCCATATGTTCTGCACCTACAACAGACCTATGGTTGGTGCACGGGAGCCAGTGAGTTGATAACAGTGTGGCTAGAAGAAAGGCTTGGAGTTCAGACTTGAGCCAGAGCATGCAAATTAATACAAATTCTTCAAGGTTGTTAGGAGGATCAAAGAACAGCAAGCAAAAAACTTCTAGCGTAGAGACCCTCACCCAGGAAAGGTTATCATCTTCCAGTCTTTTCCTACTTCTCAAGGAGCCTTCAAAATTCCGTAAGGTTTATCACTACTTAGCTCATTTTTCCTTTACGAAATACACAGAACCCAGGATAACTGTTCTAGAAACAATCATCTCCTTGATGTCACTCAAGAATATCTCTTACAACATTGCTTCTCAAACTTTAAAACTACACCATCATTTACTGAATATTTTCATTTAAGTCAATTCACTTCTTTTACTTAACTCAATTTATATCAAAAGATAACTTAATTTCAATACCATAAACTGAAAAATTATCATCTCATGCTGTAAATAGAAGGAAACCCTAAAAATAAATAAAATTGGAGCTGGAAACTATAGTCTGCAAAAACTGAAGAGGGGCTGCACCATCTGTTACAAAGATTGGTTATAGAAAGTTGTTAAAGATGAACTCTTAGCTGAGACTTTCTCTTTGATGTATTTAGAAGGTTTGAGAAAGAATTCATTTTAAAACTGAAAAGCAATTCAGTTTCTCCCAATGTGATCCAGTAATATTTTTAATGATTGTCTATACTGTGAAAAATGATTGAGTTACTCATGATACTTGCTCCAAGTTTGGCAAACACAACTCCCCAAGCCTTCTGTGGGCAGATCACATTAGAGCCAAGAGTGAGGCACCGGGAAAGCTACAGGCAGGCAAAGGTTAACACCAACAGATGTCAAGCAGTTGGCATCTTCTGAGTTCACCTTACATTGCCCCTCAAAAAATAGAGTCGTTTCCCTTTCCAAGCAGTCAACACTGAAATAACATTCCTCTTTCCTCACAAGTAGCACTATTTAAGAAGTAAAAGTTCCTTTGCTTTTCCAAGTGCCCTTCTTCACTATATTATACCAACAACTCTAAACACGATGTAACAAATTCTTTATCAGGAATTATTAGCCCACAATCATTTTGTGTAAATGCACTTAGTTGATAGATTTTCTTGTGCTGAATATTTTTTCATCTATGAATACTGAAGTATTCACTTGTGACACCCACCTACGATGACTGTGTAAACTGAAATTTCCAGGGAAATCTCCATTTATTTGTGTGTTCTCCATAAATCATTGAAAGTCTCCTATTATAGCAACATTCATATTGCGTGATACCCACTGCCCTCCTCTTACCTATAGAAATTAAAAATCCTTTGGAAGTACATATTCTGATTTATGGTTTCTAAAATATAATCCCTCCCTTTGTATAGCCTAACCAATTAAAAGAAAACAAAGTAAAAACGAAACGAAGCAGTGAATGGAAACTCACCAGTATGTGGCGTAAGTTGTGAATTACCAAAACACAGTAACTGAAACTATTTTTCTTTACTGATCAAGGTATCAGCACTAATGCTTCATGAGCATCTAGTCTATTCCATCAAAGTAAATAATCTTGAAACCTTAAAGCTGGCAAGAGATCTTGAAAGACACGTAGCAAGCTCCTCAAAGCTGACAATGACTAAAACCAAGTCCAGAGAATGTACAGTGCTAAAGAGAGAGACTTCCCAGCTTTCAAAAGGCGAAACAGATTCCATGTAGAAACAGCAACATTTCTCTGAAGATGGGTCTATCACAGTGTCCTACAGGTTCAAGTGCTTCTTAAGTAACCACATGGCCTTACCCACTGGAAAAATGTGGCAGATTTTCTGTGTTACATCAGGATACCTGTCCATTGAGATGTAAATGGTAAGCATTGTTTACCACAACTATGAAAGTATATTAAATGAGTTTTTCTAAAATAAAATGTGATCTTATGAAGTAATGGGGTCACTTACTGAAGTCACATATTCTCATAACTATGTCCTATTAATGAGAGATCGTGTGCTGAGCTTGGCCACCAGGCCAGGGACACAGAGACCCACTGCACCTTCCAAATCAATCACATACATGACCAGATATCCCCTACTGAGTTGTAAAAATAAATCACGAATCCCTCCCCAAACTAAAGAATCTGACTTGCAGAGTTAAAGTTTCAAAAATATTTTATGCAAATATGAGAACAGTGAAATAAAATGTGCTTGAAGTAAAAAGTGTATGGGATATATATCTCTGAGTAATCTCCCTCTGACACTATTTTTTAAAAAATATTAAGGTGGCTTCCTCAAAGAGCTCTAAAAATGAACTCTACCATAATACTGTTGGGGACTCCATTGGGCAACAAGTGGGATATTCAAGCCTAAGGAATGTCGTCTCCTAGCAACCACAAGAGTGAAAAGAAGAGATATACAAAGGATACTTCACAAGTCTGCAACCCCACAAGATTAAAGATCAAAGCCCTAAAAATTAAAACCTTATTCCTTTTTAAAACTTTTCCAAATGAGAAAATTTTTACTTTCTCCACTGTACAACACCAAAAGTGAATCCCCATAGCTATAAACTGCACAGCTATCATATAAGTATTATTAGCTCACCTTGAAAAGCAAGAATATTTTTCCTGAACTAAATACAACCAATCACTAAGCATTCCCTACTGTTAAATTCAGTAAAACTTTTAAAACTCAAAACACATCGAATTGGGACTCTGAGTTTTGGGGCCTTTCCTATTGATTTAAATTCTACCTTTATTAGAGAACAATAGAGATTCAAGTCCAATGATGAAAGTTGCTTAGTTGGAATTGCAAAGCAGTGCTGGCTTAAGGAGGCTCTGCGGTATATACCCAGTGATTACCTTTCATAAAAGAGACTGTGAACTGACACATAAAGAAATTTACTGACTCTAATGGTTGCTAAACATAGGAGTGAGGGTGAGAGAAATTTTGGAGTCTGTTTTCAGTTTTAGCAGAATGCAATGACCTCAGACACTTTTGGCCTGCTCCCACCCACCAAAACAAACACATCAGTCATCATTATTCCATGTCTTCTTAAGAATGACAATTACTCAAAGAGATGGATTGTACGAAGGCTCTGGATTAAAATAGACAATGGTGTGACCACGTTTTGCTGTCTGTGTAAAATGAAAGGTCTGAGACCAGATCAGGCCTTTTAATACAAAGACACCTTCAGAAGTTCCAGCATATTACATTTTGTTTATAAAATAAAAAATCTAACTTTCATAGGAAAATGTCGCTATACTATCTATGTTCTAAATGGGGAAAAAAAGAACATTAATTTCCTAAATAATCCAAACTACGTTCTATTTGCTAAACTGCCTAGTCTACATAATTTGTGAACTATTCTAATTTCATCCTCAAAATTAACTGCTATGGCTTCTCTCCTTTTAAAAAAATGCTATAAACTATGACTTAACCAAATATGTTTTATCCCACATTAAAATCCTCGCCTATTGAATATCTATGATTTTAAAATCAAAATGCCCCCAAACCAATACGTGTACGTAAATATTATGGTTAGTCTAGTCTCTATACTATGGTGTTAACTCAGGGTGTACTTTAAACCAACCATCTGCATTTGAGCCTTAAGTGAGTGTCTTTACTCTTCAGTCCTTTCTGTAACTGACTTATTTCTATAATAATCTGAGAAAGAAGTAATCGTGCTTTAAGTACCGTGATTTTTGTAGATTTTGCTGTGATTTGTAGATGTTTGCTAGTATTGGTCCACGTAATATTAGATTTACAATTGTGTTTTTTAAATGCAAGATTTTCTTGAGAACGTATAATTTTTTTGAAATCACCCTCTCTTTGCATTGTAAAGGTTAGTCCCATTTCGTGAACAAAACAAATCATTTTATGCTTACATACTGCAAGTATGCATAACTTGACTCTATTACCAAGGTTCCTTCCACTGTAGGCTTGGGTCAAAGCAATACCCTCTAACGCCATGGTGCAGGTATTTACTTGCTAATTTTGCTAAAACCAGTTTACTGGAAGGCAGAAGAGTGTTGATGACACACTACGTGTGGTCCCCATGTCCCCACAGAAAATTCTTTGTGTCCCTCCCCATTTTTATACTTTGTCACATTCACATCTTCCCCTATTCCTTCTGTTCCCTCCTGGATTCCTCGTGGGACTCTAATTACACACGCTGGGTGCGTCCACTTGGACGCCAGCTGCACTCCATACCTGTGATGGCACATGGCGGCAGCTTGACAAAGGCTCACGTTAGTCTGGTTCATCAGTACGGCTTCTTTAAAATCCTGAAATAGTCATGTAACTTTTTGTTAATTTTGCAACATTATCTCATGTGATTTCTTAAACATCCTTCTAACTTTGACTCCACCATGAATATGTGGAGGCATATCAATAACACTAGCATCAAAATATACATCTTTCTACAACTTTATTTCTCCTTTGCAGTATCACACCAAGTAAGAACGATTGAAGCACAGGGAACCCTCTATTGCTAATGCACTCGGAGTCCTGTAGTGCTCATCTCCACTTCAAGAATAAGGATTTTGCCCATGGTTTTTGGCCTTCTATGTGTAATGAGTTTCTCATTTACTTTCTTTTTATTGTTTATTCCCAGCAAACACCACTAACGACTTCTCTGGAGAGAGTCTTGGAAGTTACATGTCTATGGGACAGACAGGGAGCCGGCAGGGGACAGAACACAACTAGGCCTTCTGTGTGGATTCGCTAAGGCTGCTCCTCCCTCTGAATCCACCCCTCTGGTGAGTAGGTGTCCTAGGATCCAAAAGGCCTTCTGGGAGGGAGGAATGGAAAGATTTGAAGTTAGAGAAATCAGCTGGAAAGGATCTGAATGGCCCTGGGGAAGAGTTTGTTTGGAAGATTGAAAGGTGCCAAGTGTGCGAGAGATGTTGCCACAGTGGCTCATAGCACTGTCCTTTATTAGACACTGGAGACGTTGTCTGAAGCTTATAACTTTTCAACATCCTACAGAGGTATTTGAGATAAAATAAGAACATCACTAAATTTAAATTAATAGAGTATTTAGGGTGGTGCCTGTGGCTCAAAGGAGTAGGGCGCCAGTCTCCATATGCCAGGAGTGGCAGGTTCAAGCCCAGCCCCAGCCAAAAACTGCAAAAATAAATAAATAAATAAACAAATAAAATAAAATATTTAATATCTATAAAACAAAATATCGTGTCAATTGCAAGGCACTATATATGCATGAGATGTAAATGGATTTTAACAACTGCTATAATGTGAGAAGGCGACTTCTAAAAAGAATTCAGAACCTATGAGAGAATAAAACCAGCTCTGCCTTTTCCCAGAAACCTGCTTCACCGGGAATCTGCACAGACGGTCGGGGTGTGGTCTCCCGAGGTGGAGCTGAGGAACTGCACTGGCCCTGCAGTGGCAAAGGGAAATCGCTCCCAGCTTGGCTGCTTCCCGCTGCATGGAGGTGAGACACCGGCGTTTCAGGGACCCATAAGGCAACCCCCAATTTGGGGGGTGCTAGCTAACCACAAACCCCTTCTTCTTTCTCCTTGTTCTCCTTCCGTGGGCCCTCCCTAGGGTAGCAGAGGGAAGAGGTCCGCGTCTTAGTGAGGTAGGATGGGTTTGGGGCTATCGCGGGATGGAAGAAGGAACAGTGGGGTCACGCTGAGTCCTCTGGAGTCCTGCTGGAGGAGGAGCCACTTGCCACAGACCATTCTGTACCCATGGCTTCCCCTCTCAGATTTGAAAAGCATGTTTGGATACTAAATGCAACTATTTGGAAAAGACTAGAAATATTTATATCTAATCAAATAAAACCTAATCAACCATGCTTCCAAATATTTCTCCAGGAAGGATTTGTGTGTGTGCCTCAGTTTCCCAAGTAGTGACAACCACAGGAGTCCACCACTACACCCAACTGATGCCCTGTGTTTCTTAATCTTAATTCCAAAGTTACTGTAAAATGGACAATAAGAATAAAAAGTTAAAAATGAGAATAATGAATGCTAATTATCCTACAATGAAATATATTTTAAACCACCTGCTTCAGCTGGGCTCCGTCACTCATGCCTGTAATCCTAGCACTCGGGGAGGCCAAGATGAGAGGATCACTTGAGCTCAGGAGTTCAAGACCAGCCTGGAGCAAAGTGTGATCCCCTTCTGTACTAAAAATAGAAAAACTAGCTGGGGTGTCATGGCAGGCACCTGTAGTTCTAGCTACTGAGGAGGCTGAGGCTAAGGCAAGAGGATCGCCTGATCCCAAGAAATTGACGTCACTGTGAGCTATAATGATGCCATGGCACTCAACCCAGGGCAACAGAGTGAAACTCTGTCTCAAAAAAAAAAAAAAATTGGAAAAAAATAAACCACCTGTTTCATTTCAATTGCTTGTACTTTCTTCTATTATGATTCTGCGTGCCTGTTTCCATTAATTTAAAAGCCTATTCCCAGTAGCCCATTCCAAACAAGTATGTCTTGCCCTCTTTGAAACAGGTTTATTTTGATACATTTTCAATGGGAAAAGAGGAAAATTGTGAATGAGAGCTATCCAAGAACAACAAGGTAAATTATTCATAGATCCTTTTATTTTCTAAATAGTTGAGTTTTGTGTGTACACCCTTAGGTAAGATAATGATAGTCTTAAATTAGAAATTTTTTATATATTGATTATCTGTAATTAAAAAAAGTAAAAATACACACTTTCTGCAAAGATTATAATATTAGTCACACAAGTATTTTAATACAATTTTGCTCAAGTTGACTTATCAGTCATTAATATTGCCCGTTGGTAGCAGTAAGAACTTGTTCACTACTTTTCAGAAGTGAATGTGCAAAAAACTCAAGAGGGCTCATTTTTACACATTAACAGGTCAGCTCACCTCTAAGGCAAAGCCGTATTGCTCTAGTTCTGAGTAGATGAGTCCACGGTTGATGAAGGTGTTTAATGTTATGGTTTCTCCAGCATCAAGAAGCAGCACAACTCCATAATCTGTTAATGCCTAAAAATGAAATAATTATTTGCAACACAGACTCAACTGTTTAGAGCCTTACTTCATAGGCCATGCACAAAGGTGTTCATGTCCAAACTAGCAGTTAGTTCTTTAATTTGTCTAATAATAGATGGCCAAAATAATCAGAGGTAAGATTTGAAGGGCCCCTTTAGCTGAAATTATGGCCACTGCCCCTGTTTTAATAAGGGCAGCACTCTGTGTTTGCACTTCACACGTCATCTGTGAGTCACCTCATACACTTTCATCTGCGTGGTAGTTGGAAGGAAGAGATTCAACACTGTTTCCCTACTTGGTAGTTTCGTCAAATGACAGTTGATGTGATTACCATTTAAAACGTGATTTCTTTTTAGTGCTTTATCGTTTTCCTGATTCAAATATAAGCTGGATGAGGGCACAGCTAATGCATTTAGTTCACCATTTTAAGCCCAGTCACAGGCATCATGTCTGCACGTAATAAGCATTTGAAAAATTTTTATCAAATGAATAAATCACGAACCAGTGAAAATGGACCTTAATGAAACTAGCAAGTAAACACATGTAGGAAAGTTACTTCAAATATTTTGATAGGTATAGTCATTGTTTTTAAAAGACAGCCTAAGCTAAGAAATAATTGGCTCAAAAGACATTTCTCCGCTGCTTGGATCTTTTTTCCCCATTCATTCACTAAGCAAGATTTTAACTAGTTTCTACTCTGCACCAGGTACTAGAAGCATCATAAATTTGAATTGGAGCTCAGTCTCTTAACTCGTTTTCCTACTGAACATTTTGTCCAAAAGAGCCATATGGCTTGGTCATAGAAGAGCCAAATCTTACATGTCTGTGGCGACTGCTAACTGAAAATGACACACAGTATTTGCTCATTTGTCCTCCGCTAGTGTTTCCTGATTTGGGCACTCAAGTGTCTAAAAAACTGTACAATTAAAGATCCTAGATATATACTGTGGCATAATTAATTATAAATGAACATTTCCAGGGATGTAAACATAATTAATAATACTTATAAAAAATAACAAAACCTAGAATGTTATCCACAATTGTCTAGTTTTTCCTTTACACCAAAGTATGTCTGATACCTTAGAGATCTGCTAAATAACTGAATATTTGACACCTAAGAAAACTAAATTTGGGAAATAAGGTCTCATGAGGGTCAGTGAGGGTAGGGGTTGGATGGGAACAAAGAGGTTTTGATTAAGAAGATGGATCACGGCAGGGCCATGGCCTATTCTGAGTTTGTATCATGCCTCTGCTATTAATAGTAGCCTTTCTGTCTTGGGAAAGTTATTTAACAGTAAGCCTCAGTTTCTTACCTGAAAAACTGGGAAATTAAAAACTGATCATATTGTTTTTTTCCCTATATTCTTACATAAAACAATCTGATACTATGTAGCAGTTCAAGAATACTTTAAAACACTTAGTCAATTCTGCTATAATACTTGAAAAACCGATCATATTGTAAAGGTCCACTTAAAAATGTTTTGAATATATGTCAGTAAAGTATTTAACCCAGTGCCTGTCACACAAGAATCCATTTAAATAAGTGGTAACTGGCAACTATCTTCTTTAACATAGAGGGCTAGACCCAGAATTCGCCTTTGCTTAGTATTTTGAAGCCACATCTTGGGAGAATACCCAAGTGCATTTTCTGCAGACTTGGTTTTTCTCGGCTCGGGATGGCAGGAATGCTGAGAAACAGATGGAGGCAGATGAAGAGGAGGAGACAGTGTCTGATGACACCCAGTACATGTGCTGGAGGTTGGAAGGTTTTACAAAGCCACCTAGAGACTGTGAGCCCAGAAGCAAGCAACTCGGTGGACCCCAATACAGGTCTAACACTCACTCTTTGACCTAGGTGAGTTCTAACCTCTCGCTACTTCCATTTCTTCATCTGTAAAATGGATAGATTGGATGAAATTCTTTGGGGTCCTGGCAGCTATAAAGTCACTGGTCCCTGGTGCTTGAAACCATCACTCCAAATTACCTGCTGCATGCGTGGTCTGAGGACTAAACAAAAAAGTACCCACTTGCCTTACAACTCAAAGTAATCTACAGATTAAGGGCAATCACCATCAAAATACCAATGACATTCTTCACAGAAATTTTTAAAAAATCATAAAGTTTATATGGCGTCATGAAAGATCCAGGATAGCCAAAGTGGTCCTGAGCAAAAAGGACAAAACTGGAGGAATCACCTTACCTGACTTCAAATTATACAACAGAGCTGTAATAACCAAAACAGCATGGTGCTGGCGTGAAAACAAACACATACACCAATGGAACAGAATAGAGGACCAGAAATAAATCCACACATCTACAGTGAACTTATCTTTAACAAATGCACCAAGAACATACATCAGCGAAGGACAGTCCCTTCAATAAATGGTGCTGGGAAAACTGGGTATTCATATGCAGAAGAATGACACCAGACCCTCATCTCTTACCATATGTAAAAATCAAATAAAATATGGATTAAAGACTTAAATCTAAGACCTGAAACTTTGAAAGTACAAACAGAAAGCACTGGAGAAATGCTTCAGAACATTGGTCTGGGCAAGGACTTCTTGGGAAATAACCCCAAAGTACAGGCAACCAAAACAAAATTAGATAAATAAGATCACATTGAGCTAAAAATCTTCTGTACAGCAAAGAAAACAAACCACAGAGTGAAGAGACAATGCACAGAATGAGAGAAAATAATTGCAAACTATCTAACAAGGTATTAATAACTAGAGGGTATAAGGAGCTGGGACAACTCCATAGGGAAAAAAATAAAATTATCTGATTTAAAAATAGGCAAAAGATCTGAATAAACATTTCTCAAAAGAAGACATACAAATGGCCAATAGGAATACAAAAACATGCTCAATATCATTATTCATCAAAGAAATTCAAATCAAAACTACAATAAGATGCCATCTCACCCCAATAACAAATGCAGGCAAGGATGTGGAGAAAGGGGAACCCTCGTACACTATTGGTGGGAATATAAATTAGTGCAACCACTGTGGAGAACAGTATGGAAGTTCCTCAAAAAACTACAACTACAAAAAAAAAAAACCCTAAAACTATCATATGACCAGCAATCCCACAGCAAAAGGGGGTAATTCGGTATAATGAAAACAATTCTGCACTCCCACGTTTATTACAGCTCTATTCACAAGAGCCAAGATTTGGAATCAACCTAAGTGTGGGTCAACAGATAAAGGGGCAAAAAGAAATTGTGGTAGATACACTCAAAGGAGTATTACATAGCCATAAAATGAAATCCTGCCATTTGCAATGACATGGATAGAACTCAAGATATTACGTCAAGTGAAATGAGCCAACCACAGAAAGACAACTCTTCTATGTTCTCACTCATCCGTGGGAGCTAAGTATTCAAAAACCATTGACCTCATGGAGACAGAGAGTAGAAAATGATGGTTTCCAGAGACTGGGAAGGGAGGTGGAGACTGAGTGAGGATGGCTGATGACTGTGAAAATTAGTGAGTTAGATACAATGAACAATATTTGACAACACAACAAAATGACTACATCAACAATAAGGGTATACATTCAAATAACTAAAAGAGGGGAATTGGAATGTTCCTAACAGAAAGAAATGATAAACACCTGAGGTGACTGATACCCCAGTTCCCTGATTTAAAACTGCCACACAAAAGGTCACAATGGATTGTGGTCAAGATAGGTCAAGAGACACCTAGGTTACATATGCTTCTCGAGGCCCCAGGCTCAAAACTAGTGTCAGTTAAATACAACTCACATGGCAGTTAATGTGTCAATTCACATTGTATATGTATATCAAAATATCACTATACAACCATTATGTACCCACAATAATTAAAAATAAAAACTTTTTTAAAACCCTACATGAGCTATTCTAGCTAATGTTGAAATTCTAAAGCAACAATACTGATAGTGCTCGCTGCTTTAAAATTCTGCGTATGATCAGGCACAGAGGCTCATGCCTATAATCCTAGCACTTTGGGAGGCTGAGACTGAAGGATTGCTTAAGGACAGAAGTTCGAGACAAGCTTAAGCAATATGGGGAGACTCTCATCTTGCAAAAGCACTGAAAAATTAGCCAGACATGGTGGCATATGCCTGTAGTCAAGGCTACTCAAGAAGCTGAGGCAGGAGGGTCACTGGAGCCCAGAGGTTTGAAACTGCAGTGGCCTATAGAGATGTCACTGTACTCCAACCCAGGCAACAGAGCAAGACTTTATCTCAAAAAAAAAAAAAGGAAAGAAAGAAAAAGAAAAAATTCTGCACACAATGTATCCCTAGAAATATTTACTCAAATGATAAATGTAGTAGAAATATTTATTCAAATGATAAAATATATATGCAATATATTTTAATTGATACATGCATTTAAATGTTTATATAAACATTTTAAAATTTATTTTTCATTTGACTTATTACAGAAATCATATAAAAAACTTTGATGAGAAGAAACAAAGAAATTATTAAATATTCTTTTAGATAGTTCTTCAGTTTCTCAAGTTTTGTGTGTGTGCATTTCCATAGGAGTTATTTTCAAAAATTATAGCAAGAGAAATACATTACAAATGTTCTAAACATGTGCACAAATGCTTTAACATGTTGCTTTTTCATTGCTAATTGAATTCAACAAGGTGTTGAACACACATTATTTATTAAATGCTTTGCATGTATAGTTTACTAAAATTGTCATCTTACCAGTTGAAGTTCTTTTATCTTTGTGTAACATAATGCTCTGTTATAAAATGCTGCGTAACTTTTTTTGTCCATCTTGATAGCTGTACTTAAATCTCTAATTGCTAGCCTATATGTCTACGAATAAAGAAATAATTAAGTGAGAAAGGTAATGGACTGAAATTTAATTGTAAAATAAATTCTTGATTCTATCAGAGTTCTTGAAACACTCATTTAACCATTCTGCATTTCCTCTGTGAAGTTACATTTAAGCTCATCTTTCACAGAGTTAATTAAGAAGATCTTTTGGTAGGAATTATTGATGAAGTTCCGCTTACCTGCCAATAAAATTAAATATATGAACAACTTTAGACAATTACCTTATTTCAAATTCTGCTATATGGCAAGGAGGAAATCATACTTACAGAATAAAAAGTGGCAAGCCACATTCATCCAGCAAACATCCACCCAAGTTTGCTCACCTCTGCCATTCAGGCTGTCACATCACATAATCATCTTGTTTTCTACCTATGTTCCCTTTTGCTTCCTCTGTGATTCTTCTTTGATACCTTATATCATCCATTTCTATAGACAGTAATTTTCACGGAATTAACATGTAATACAAAGTCTTACCTTTGCTTTAGGGTATTATTTGCAAAATATTTCATATGAAATAGCAACAAAGAAAGACCAGAAAAGGAAAGTCTTCTGTGCAGTGTAAGGTATTGACAGTGTTGCTCACATTCTTTAACCCAGTAATTTCTGTTTAAGAACCAGTCACAAAGTTAGCAACAGTTTTGCTCCTGGCTGTGTGTAACTGTACTGTTTTAAATAGTAGAATAGTGGTTAGGGCACTGGACACATACAATAGGGCTGGCGGTTCAAACTCAGCCCAAGCCTGCTAAACAGCAATGACAACTATAACAAAAAAATAGCCGGGCATTATGGTGTGCACATGCACCTCACCTCCCAGCTACCCGGGAGGCTGAGGCAAGAAAATCGCTTAAGCCCAAGAGTTTGATGTTGCTGTGAGCTGTGATGCTACAGCACTCTACCAAGGGTGACATAGTGAGACTCTGTCTCAAAAAAAAAAAAAAAGTAGAAAAGTGAAGTTAGGGGAGGAGCCAAGATGGCAGTCTGTAGCCAGTTTTCCACAGAGGCTCCTATCAAGAAGGAGAGTTAAAGAACAGAAATTTAGCAAGAAAGCAAATGGTTTGGATCTGAGCTAAAAGAGAGGGTCAAAGAACGCACATCAACCCTGCTGGAGTGACCTGCGACCCCAAGGATACAAACAAAAGGTACAGAACACATCGCCAAGCAGATGGGAGTCCCCTCCCTCAAGAGAACGGCTTGCAGCATACTCCATACCTCCATACAAACAAGCGAGCAGAGTTCTGATGTCCTCCTACTTTACCCCATGGGAGAGACCCTCTAAAAACCAGACCTCCCACCCCTATTAGGGTGCCACAGCACTCTCCTGCCAGGCATAAAACTGTATAAAACTGTATATATTCTCTACCTGCAAGTTTGAACTCCCGGCACTCCCCTCCACTCTCACCCTGAGGTCTGGAGGTCTGTCCCCCACGGAGTCCAGATTCTTGGACATTTTCTCAAGGGGTGTGGACAGGGAGCGAGCTATTGCTGATCTGTGCTGTTTT
>CAUYRH010072882.1:0-15546 GCA_963574655.1 Perodicticus potto
GCCTGTAGTCCCAGCTACTTGGGAGGCTGAGGCAGGAGACTCGCTTGAGCCCAGGAGTTGGAGGTTGCTGTGAGCTGTGATGCCATGGCACTCTATCCAGGGTGACAGCTTGAGGCTCTGTCTCAAAAAAAAAAAAAAAAAGAAGTCTGGGGAAATAAGCTGCCACTCCTGGGGGCTGGATGCTGGGGAGGGAGAGGAGGAGGAGGAAGATGGCAGGAGGCTGGAGCCACCGGGAGAAGAGGAACATAAGCAGTTCCTGAGGGTGGGACAGATGTCTTGACTTGACAGTTTTAAGGTATTGGCTGTGTTAAGCTAGAAGCGTTGGAAGTTGCCTGGATCCTTCAGCAAAGTCTGTAACACACATAGCCTTGAGTTGGTGGAAGTTTGAGGGGAGGAGAGATTGGGGTGAGGGTGAATGATGAGTAGGAAAGCATGTGTTCAGGAGGCAAAGATGGAGAAGTGACCCTACAGGGACTGTCACAGCCAGATGCGGTCAGGAGAGCGGTGTCCCTCCCTCTGACACTGCCCTGTCTCCTGAGAGAAATGGGGTTTCCCATGGTCCCTGACCTAGGGGATCAAGCAGATCTTGTTGGCAATTTTAAGGGCAGTGTGAACTAAATTAAAATCTTGAGACTCTTTTTTTTTTTAATTTTGTTTTTTAGAGGCAGAGTCTCACTTTGTCACCCTTGGTAGAGTACTGTGGCATCACAGCTCACAGCAACCTCTGGGCTTGCTATGGGCTTAGATGATTCTCTTGCTTCAGCCTCCCATGTAGCTGGGACCACAGGCGTCCACCACAACGCCCGGCTACTTTTTGCTGCAGTTTGGTTGGCCAGGGCCAGGCTTGAACCCGTCACCCTCAGTATATGGGGCCGGCGCCCTACTCACTGAGCCACAGGTGCCGCCCAAATCTTGAGACTCTTACCCAGCGACTGACTGACTGGACCCCTCTTGCCCACAAGATTTGGCCAAAACTGCGTTGTTAGCTATGAGAAAGGAGGTCAGAGATGCCTTATCATGTCCGCCTCCCTCCTTGGAGACGTCCAAGGCTATGCAAGACACACCTGCAGGCCCTCAAGATATGTAAAGACCCCTTGAGTCTGGGCTTATGTCCTGTAATTTGTCTCTGAATGACAGACCCTTTTTTTGAGACAGTCTCACTCTGTTGCCCAGACTAGAGTGCCATGGGATCAGCTTAGCTCATTGCAACCTCAAACTCCTGGGCTTGAGCAATCCTCCTGCCTTAGCCTCCTGAGTAGCTGGGACTACAGGTGCCTGTTATGATGCGTGGCTACTTTTTCTATATTTTGAGTAGAAAGAGAGTCTTGGTCTTGCTTGGAACACGTGAGCTCAAGCATTCCTCCAGCCTTGCCCCCCAGAGTGCTAGGATTACAGAGAGAGCCACCCTGTTGGGCCAGCGGACCCTTATCTTAACTCAAGCATTCCTTTCTGTTGATTTCTGGTATATTACACAGAGCCTAACTTCTTCGGCCCATTATCAACTGAAGAAACACTAAATTTACCTATAACCTCTAAGCCCCCACTTTGAGACGTCCCACCTTTTCAAGCCAAACCAATATATGCCTTCCACGTATTGATTTATGACTTTACCTGTAATTACTGCCTCCCTGAAATGTATAAAATCAAACTAACCCTGCCATGGCGAGTCCACTTGTTCAAGGCGTCTAGGGTGTGGCTGCAGGTCATGGTCCTCCAATCTGGCTCAGAATAGACCTCTTTAAATTATTTTACAGAGTATGGCTTCTTTTCTGTTGGCAGCCGATACAGGAAGATTTCACATCTTTCATTTATTCCATATAACAACCTCAGGAGGTGAGGGGGTAGGAATCACCAGCCCTGTTTTACAGATGCAGAAAGCAAGACTGGGCAGGCAGCCATTGGCACATCACTGCAGTCACAGAGCTAAAGGGTGTCAGAGATGAGGCTGGAAGTTGCTTCTCAGCCCTCCCTATGGATCAGTCACCCAGGGAGCTCTTACAAAGTGCCTGTTGCCTGGATCTCCACCAGGTCATCTGGATTCTTTGTCTGGAGTTGGGCCCAAACATTAGTATGTTTGAAAAGGTCTTCAGGGATGCCAACACTCGGTCAAGGTGAGAAGCCTGCACTAGGCAATACAGAGCCAGGCCCATGGTTAGCCTCAGTGAACATCAGCTGCTATGGATATTTTTACTACACAGACTCACACCCTGTGATACTGAGCTGTCAACTCCTGGTTCTCAGGCTCTAGCAAGCATTGGAATAAACTGCAGCGCTTGCTAAAACACAGAATCACCGGGCTCCCCTTCAGAACTCTGGGGTCTGGTGTTGGACCTGGGAAGGTGCTTTTCTGACTCCTCTCTAACAAGCGGCCCAAGCCACTGGTCCAGGGCACTTGGAGAACCAGCTCTATCAACACAGGCAGGGAAGGTGACTCAGGAAGGCAAATTATTTTCTATCTTTCCAACTAGAGGTGAAATGGCCAGACTGGGGTTCCTCTAGCACCCTGCCACACAGGTGGGAGGGCTTGGCGTGGAGGTGGCCTTCTGCGTGGACCACTCTTTAGTAGGTGTGACTACCACATTGCTGGCTAGTGGCCCCACCCTCCAGGACCCCACTCCTGTATCTGATACCGAAGGCTGCAACCAATAGAAAACACCTGTCTCCAGGCAACACGGTCTGGCTCCTGTGATTAGAAACTACTTGAAAAGAGGAGTAGGAAGGGAGGGAGGAAATGCAAATGTGTTTTAGAAAAGAGAAACTCGCGGGCGGCTCCTGTGGCTCAGTGAGTAGGGTGCCGGCCCCATATACCGAGGGTGGAGGATTCAAACCCAGCCCCGGCCAAACTGCAACGAAAAGAGAAACTCCGCATCAAATGTTCTGTATGCTCACGTGTTCACACATGCTCTCGAGGACACACACAGACACAATTACATATCAAATATTCTTTCACCTGAGTAGAGAGAATGGAACGAAGCCCAGGGGTCTGGAACCTTCTTGAGCTTTACTGCGCTGAGGAAAGAAGCCAGACACTGTCACATTTCAGCTACTGTAAGTTGGCTCACATGACCAGCCCCTATCACCACCACCCCGACCACAGTCTGATCAGACTGACTAACCCTAAACCCCCAGAGTCAGGTGTTGGGGGCCCGGCAGCCTGGCTCAGACTTGGGGGAAACCGCAGCCAACTCCCCGGGACACATGGAGTAAGGGCAGTGGTGGTGGACAGGTAAGACAGAGAGAGTAGGGTAGGAACCGAGTCACCAGTAGGACAGTCGGTATGTTAGGCCACCCCTTCTGCGGGAGTGACGAGAGGGCCAGGCCACTGGCACTGCTGATGGAGCCTGACCAGATTCTGTACTGACTTCTGGCCCATAAAGCTCGTCTGATAAGCAGAGCTCACAACCTCCTTCCCCTTGACCCACAGAACAGGGATAAAGGTTTGGGTTACTCAGACTCTGATGGACCACCGTCCTTCAGAAAGAGAGTTCGTTGTGTTCAGAAAGTTACGCACACAGGAGGTGGCCTCTCCTTGCCTCTTCCTTCCGTGGAGCCAAGGAAGAAGATCAAGGACACCCCAGCCATTTCCACCTCCTCAGGTGTCCATTCTTCTCCAACATAGAGCCCCCCATCCCACCTCTGCACAATTGTTCTCCCACCACCCCACTCCTCACCTCATGGGTTCTGCCCTTGACTCTCTTTGCAGTGAGAAGACGGGAAATTCACCTATGGGCTGCTCTGGTTCTAGGTCACACAAGAAGTGTATGAAGTTGGGAAAAAATTTCTATAGCATTGTTCACCAGGGTTCTGTATTGCAGGGGCCTGGGGAACCCCAGTTAAATAAAAAGAAATTCCATTCAGGACTCTTTTCTTTGCTAGTGAAAAGGAACTCAATTCAAATTGCTCCCCACCCCAGAAAAAAAAAGAGGTGGGAGGAGGGAGAGGGACGTAACAACAACAGATAAAAATGGTGGGAGGGGGAGGAGGGTGCACTCTCTTCCTGAGCTTCTGGTATGGCTGGATTAGGACACAATGATCTCAAGACGCCTTGTTTCTCCACCTGTCTCCTCCATGTCCATTCATTCCCAACTGGCAAGCATGACCATCAGCACCTCCAGGCTCACACTCTACCAGTAGAAACAAATGGAGCCTTGTGACTCTCTTAGATCAGGCAAAAATCCTGAAAGGTCTATGGTGGCCAGGCTTGCGTCTCAAACTCCTTGGGGGACCCATGGGGTGAAGGGGAGAGGAGCAGAGGTGGCAGAGAGGTCAGACAGAAAGTGCACACTCTGCTGGACTGGTCAGGCCTGGGCTCTGTGCCCACTGCTGGACAGACAGTGGGTGAGGGCTCTTCCCCAAAGGATAGTCAGGGTCCTGTTATCAGAAGAATGGAGAATGAATGCTGGTCGAGCAAAACCTAGAAATGCTCAGCAAAATATATTTCATAGTTTCATTTTCTTCATCTTTATCTTTTCCAAAGAGCAGTGTTCTAAAGCGGGATTTGGGTACATTGACATCTAAGGCAGAAACCATAACACCATTCAACACTACCAGTTGCCATGGTTCCTGTGGGCCTGGCCCTGCACTTGCTGGGATGGCTCCTTTTGTGTCCTTACTTCTTCCTGTAATTGTAGAATGTGACACAGTGTAAGGCTAACATGCCCTTGTCAATTACTTCTCTGCTTTGTAAGATGACACTTGGCTTCCTGACATCTCTCCAAAAGGGCTAAAGACTCTGCCCTGCACATTGCCTAAGAGCAAGAGCACACACATGCCAAGGAAGCTGCCCCTTAAAGCAGAGACTCTTGGATAACTCCCTAACTCTCCAAAAACATTGCATCCTTGAGCCTCCAGGCTTCTAAAGCTACTGGAGCATCCAAGATCTCAGTTCCAAATGCTATCTGCCTTTGTGACCTCTGCCATAAGATAGCTCGGAAAGAACAAAGGCAGAGATAGAGTTGTTCCTTTGCGATACAGTTTTAAAAGTAATGCATTGTATCTATTGCAAAGAAAGTAATTGTGGACACACATAAACATACTACACTACAACATATTGACATATTGACTCCTATGTCACTTATAATGGAAAAGAATCAGAAATCATCTAAATATCCGATCATATGGGATTAGTTAAGCAACTAATGACACATTCATACAGCCTTTGTGTAGCTCTTATGTAGGAGCACAAATCAGCCAATAAAAATAAAGGAGAATTTTGAATGATGTGAGAAAATAGGATATGTTACCAAGTGAAAACAGAGTAAAATCCTTTTCATTTTTAAAAATCCTACCCACACTGCTATGGACTGAATTGTGTCTCTCCCCCACCCTGTCACCCGCCAATTTATACGTTGAAACCCTAATCCCCAATGTAACTGAACATGAGGATAGGACCTACGAAGTGGTAGTTAAGGTTAAATGAGGCCATAAAGGTGAGACCCTGATGCAATAGGATTGGTATCCTTGTAAGAGAGACACTGGAGAGCTCTTTAGCTCTCGCCCCACCATGTGAGGACACAGCAGGAAGGCAGCAGTCTGCAAGCCAGGGAGAGAGCCCTCACTAGAACTTGAACTTGGCCTTCCAGCTGCGAGAACTGCGATAAATAAATTGATGTTATCTAAACCACATACGTCTATGGTATTTTGTTATGCCAGCCCAAGCTGAAAAAATACACACAAAATACATACATGACAAATCACAGCTTTTTTTTTTTTTTCGAGACAGAGTGTCAAGCTATTGCCCTGGGTAGAGTTCCATGGCATCACAGCTCACAGCAACTCCAACTCCTGGGCTCAAGTGATTCTCCTGCCTCCGCCTACCAAGTAGCTGGGACTATAGGTGCCCCACATAATACCCAGCTATTTTTTGGTTGCAGCCATCATTGTTCTTTGGCGGGCCTGGGCTGGATTTAAACCCGCCAGCTCAGGTGTATGTGGCTGGCGTCTTAGCCGCTTGAGCCACAGGCACCGAGCCAACAAATCACAGCATTAACGGGGATTATTCTCTGTGGATAGGAGAATTACTGGTGACTTTAAGTTTCCTTATTTTATTTTTCTGTATTTTCCAAATTTTGTATAATGAGCAAGTGTTATTATCACAATTATTATTTTTTGAAACAGTATCTCACTCTGTAGCCCTCAGTGGAGTGCTGTGGAATCATAGCTCACAACAACCTCAAACTCTTGGGCTCAAGTGGTCAGCCTCCCAAGTAGTTGGAACTACTGGCGCCCGCAACAACACCTGGCTAGTTTTTGTATTTTGGGTAGAATGGTGTCTTGCTTTTGCTCAGGCTAGTCTCCAAATCCTGAGCTCAGGCAATCCACCCACCTCAGCCTCCCAGATTGCTAGAATTACAAGTGTGAGCCACCGAGCTTGGCCCAAACATTTATTTTCTCATAGCGCCCACAAATCCATAGTTCCGGCATGGACTCCTCCAGCAAGCCTTAGCTTGCTCCTCTGTTAAGGGTTTCACTTGGGTACAACCAAGGCATCAGCCAGGGATGCAGTCTCATTAGAGTCACAACTCAAGAAGGACCTGCTTTCAAGCTCCCTCGGGCTGTTGGTAGAATTCAGTTACTCTTCATTCAGGACTGAAGGTTTCAGTTACTCGCTGGCTGTTGGCCAGAGGCCACCCTGGCCTCTTGGAGGATGCCGCATGGGGTTTCCTTGCCACACAGGTTCCCTAGAATGGATGCTTGCTTCCTCAGAGCCAGCAAGGGATGCAACATCCTCTGTCATGTAATCAAGTTCGTGTAACCACACACGTTCTGTCACCTTTGCTGTATTTTATTGGTTAGAAGCAAGTAACAAGTTCTGCCCACACTCAAGGGAGGGAATCACAGGCAGATCACGGGGCCATTGTAAGCAACTGTCACAAATGCTGTGAATAATGTTATTTATCATTTTTGACACCTTTTAAACCTGAAACACTGGCCGGTATTTTTCACATTCTACCTTGGGCTTTAAGTCTCTCTTTTTATTTATTTTATTTTATTTTATTTTTTTCTTGTAGAGACAGAGTCTCACTTTATCGCCCTCAGTAGAGTGCTGTGGAGTCACAGCTCTCAGCAACCTCCAGCTCCTGGGCTTAGGCGATTCTCTTGCCTCAGCCTCCCGAGTGGCTGGGACTACAGGCGCCTGCCACGACGCCAAGCTATTTTTTAATGCAGTTGTTGTTTAGCTGGCCTGGGCTGGGTTCGAACCTACCAGCCTCCGTGTATGTGGTTGGCACCATAACCACTGTGCTAGGGGAGTTGAGCCATACAAAATAATTTTTTGAAAATTAGCCAGGTGAGGTGGTGTGTACCTGTGGTCCCAGCTACTCATATGGCTGAGGCAGGAGGATCAAGTGAGCCCAGGAGGTCAAGGCTGCAGGGAGCTATGATCAGGCCACGGCACACCAACCTGGGCAACAGAGTGAGACTATGCCTCCAAAAAAAAAAATTTTTTTTTTTTTAAAAGAACCAGCACAGTCTGGGCCCCCAGAAAGCTCCCTCATGCCTCCTGGCAGCCACTCCGCATCCGTCCCAGGGTGCCCACTGTCCTGGCAGGCTGCATAGTTTAAGCTGTTTTCTTCTTCCTCTAACTTTTTCATGCCTGTCATTCCCACTCATGAAGATGTCCCAGAATAAGAATTGAAGGTTCAGGAACAAGACTTGCTCAGCCAACCAGGACTGAAAGGACCTTTGATACAGACCTGGTGTTGCTGGAAGCAATGCTTTGGCTCAAGAAGGACCCAATCACCGGCATTTGCCGGCTGTTGGCCTCCTCCCAGCAGGGAAATTGAGAGGGGGAAAAACTCTTTTCAAGGGAATTAAAGACAGAGAGAGGCAAAGCTTCTGTCAGGTACTCCTTTGCTCCCTGAAATAAGTTCCCATTTTTACACCCAAGTGAATTACTCCCCGGGGAAGTGAAGAAAACTAGCAGATGTGATTGAGAAACTGTTAGAATTCTCTAAAACAGCACTGTTTGGTAGAAATTTCATGCAAGCCACATTATGCAATTTAAAAATCTTTGCTAGGCACTTTTGAAAAAGTAAGAGGAAATAGGCTTCAGTAATTTTAATAATTAAATATTAAATAATAATCATTTAAAAACAATTTTAAGTAATATAATATATCCCCAATACCATCATTTTAACCTATAATCAGTATAAAATTATGAAGGAGATATCATTAAATATGAGATATTTTACATTTTTTCATACTAAATTTCTGTTCTGTTTCGTTTTGTTTTGAGACAGAGTCTCACTTTGTCACCCTTAGTAGAGTGCTACCCCGTCATTGCTCACAACAACCTTAAACTCCTGAGTTGAGGCTATCTTCCTGCTTCAGTCTCCCACGTAGCTGGGATCGCAGGAGTCTGCCACAACGCCCAGATGTTTTCAGAGATGGGGTTTCAACTCCTGAGCCCATGCAATCCAACTGCCTTGGCCTCTCAGAGTGCTAGGATTACAAGCATGAGCCACCGCACCCAGCCATACTAAGTTTCTGAAACCCACTGTTTTATATCTAGTATTTTACATGTCAGCTCAGACTAGCCATATGTCAACTGCTCAGTAAAATATGGGGCTGATGGCCACCATGTTGGCCAGTGCACTTCTAAAATGTTGGGAAAAGGCCGAGTATAGTGGCCTATAATCCTAGCACTCTGGGAGGCCAAGGTGGGTGGATTGCCTGAACGCAGGAGTTTAAGACCAGCCTGAACCAGAGCAAGACCCCATCTTTAAAAATAGTTGGGCATTGTGGCGGGTGCCTGTAGTCCCGGCTACCACCAGGGAAGCTAAGGCCAGAAAATTGCTTTGAGCCCAGGAGTTTGAGGTTGCTGCGAGCTATGATGCTGGGACACTCTACTAAGGGCAACAAAGTGAGACTGTGACTCAAAAATAAATAAATAAAAATAAAAATAAAAAATGAAGAAGAGTTATCAGGCTATGAACAGAAATTTTTTTTCAATTTTTAAAATGCTCCAAGAGTGGATTGCTATTATACTCAGATAAATATGTAATTATTTATCAAACATGTCTGTATATATGTGACAGAAAGAAGGACCCAAAGCTTCTGCTCCCAAGAACCTCATAATCTGGCAAGGGCATAGACATAAACAGACCATTAGAACACCGGGTGCTAAAGAGGAGGGTCAGCGATAAGCAATAAGGGTGGGGGAGTAGAGATACGAACCCTCCTGTTCCATCACAGGGTGCCTGGAATTCTCACCATGCAATGACTGCTGGGCCTTGAAAAGTCTGGTTAAAATGCAGATACGGGAGCTGGGAGCAATGACCCACGCCTGTAATCCTAACACTGAAAGGCTGACACTGGTATATTGCCTGAGCTAAGGAGTTCGAGACCAGCCTGAGCCAGAGTGAGACCCTGTCTCTAAAAATAGCCGGGCATTGTGGTAGGCGCCTGTAGTCCCAGCTACTCAGGGGGCTGAGGCAAGAGGACCACTTGAACCCAAGATTTTAAGGTTGTTGTGACCTGTGACCCCACGACACTCTATCAGGGCAAGAGAGTAAGATTCTATCTCAAAAGAATGAAAAAAAAAAAAAAAAGGCTCAGCGCCTATGGCTTAACGGGCTAAGGCGCCAGCCACATACACCTGAGCTGGTGGGTTCGAATCCAGCCTGGGCCCGCCAAACAACAATGACGGCTGCAACCAAAAAATGGCCGGGCGTTGTGGCGAGCGCCTGTGGTCCCAGCTACTTGGGAGGCGGAGGCTGGAGACTCGCTCGAGCCCAGGAACTGGAGGTTGCTGTGAGCTGTGATGCCACAGCACTCTATCCAGGGTGACAGCTTGAGGCTCTGTCTCAGAAAAACAAACAAACAAACAAACAAACAAAAAACAACCAAAGAACCCAACAAAACGAAAACCCGCAAAAGCCTACTCTGGCAGGATGAGCACATAAACTCGGACGTGCCCATTCACACGCATTCTTTTTTGGAAACCATGTTTGTTTCTGTTATTTAGCAGAAAACAAAGCTGGAGATATGGGAGGAAGATCTAAGGCTCAAGGCTCCAATCTGGAGCACTCGGGCCGAGGTGTCTAAGAAGAGACCTAGTCAAGGAGAAAGGGCGCAGTAAACATGAAGATTTATGTGTTAGGGAGGCAGGAAACTGCTCAATATCCTCCTCTATCCTAACATGTGGTAGTCCAGAAGTCCTCAAAGCGTGACTCTCCCCCATATACTGTTTAAAATGCACAGCTCTGCTGGCGCCTGTGGCTCAGTGAGTAGGGCGCCAATCCCATAAGCCGGAGGTGGCGGGTTCAAACCCAGCCCCAGCCAAAAAAAAATGCACAGCTCTGACCTTCACCCCAGACCTCCTGGGGTAGATAGTATTACAATTTCCAATCATTTGCTCCTTCTTTCCTATGAGATGGTTATATATTTTTGATTAAAGACTGTCACTTATGGGGACAGTTCCTTCTGTCTAAATCCTTACATTAAGAAAGCATAGCGGAGGGGTGGGGGGGGGAAATAATGTAATGAAGAATAATAAAATACATGTATTTAAAATTAAAACAAAAAAGAAAGAAAGAAAAAAGAAAGCATAGCACCCAGCTACTCGGGAGACTGAGGCAAGAGAATCGCCTAAGCCCAGGAGTTGGAGGTTGCTGTGAGCTGGGTAATCCACAGCACTCTACCAAGGGCGATACAGTGAGACTCTGTCTCTACAAAAAAAAAAAGAAGAAGAAGAAGAAAGAAAGCATAGCAGAGCTGAAACACAACCAATGTGTACTATCAGTGAGAAATCTTTTATCATTATATAACACTGAAATTAGGGAGTTGGGGGAGTTATTTGTTACTGCAGCATACTCAAGCAAGAGCTAACTGATACAACTACTAATCAAAATTTCTAGAGAAGAAGGTAGATCCTTTGAATCTCTATTTTATCCACATGACTCTCATTCTCACTAACATCATCCAAGCAAATAAACATTTTCCCTTTGAGAAATGGACATTTCATCATCCAGAAAGCCAAATGTTGGCCACACATCAAATAGACTCTTAGAGTTTTAGGTTTCAATAATGCAGGGTTTCAAGTGAACATGATTCTTCATTCCTCAGTCCATCACAGCTCTGAAATTAAGGAAAACTAAAGGTAGATGGCAGCAGCCTTGGTAGCTCATCAGCAAGCACTGAGTTCCTGTTACAGGTAAGACCCTGGGCCAGGCACAGAAGGGGCATCCATGCAGCAAGCCTGAGGGTTCATGTCCCTCTGAGGCTTATAATCCATGGTTCCCTGACAATCTAGATTTTTGTCTTTCAGAGTTATGCAGCGCTGTGGTCCACATGTGTCCCCCAAAGCTCAGATGTTGGAAGTTAATCACCAATGTAAGAGGATTATGAGGTGGGGCCTTAATTCATAAGAGCAGAGCCCTCATGAATAGGATTAATGTTCTTTTTTTTTTTTTGAGGCAGAGCCTCAAGCTGTCACCTTGGATAGAGTGCTGTGACATCAAAGCTCACAGCAACCTCCAATTCCTGGGCTCGAGTGAGTCTCCTGCCTCTGCCTCCCAAGTAGCTGGGACTATAGGTGCCCCCCACAATACCCAGCTATTTTTTGGTTGCAGCTGTCATTGTTGTTTGGCGGGCCCGGGCTGGATTCGAACCTGCCAGCTCAGGTGTACGTGGCTGGCGCTAAGGTCTTAGCTCGTTGAGCCGCAGGTGCTGAGCCAGGATTAATGTTCTTTTAAAAGGGCTAGGGAGAATTACGTAGGCCACTTTTTGCCCTTCCATCCCTCCTGCCAATGTGGGGACACAGCAACAAAGCAGAGAATAGGCTTCACCAGGCACTTAACTTGCCAGTGCCTCAATCTTGAACTTCCAGCCTCCAGAACTTTGAAAACTAAATTTCTGTTCTTTACAACTCACCCAGCCTAAAGTATTTTGTTACAGCAGCACAATGGATTAAGAAAGGCAGAAATGCCAAGGGGGTGAGGGTCATTTACATAGAAGGTTAGCTCTTATTCCTGAAGGGGAGGCTGGCATTGCTTACCTAGGGAAATCACCCACTTCTAATAGAGACGGCAATCACTATGCGTCTCCAGAACAGCAAAGCTGGGACCATGGAAAGCCCCTCCCTGCTCGCCATCCTTCTGTGGCTGTTGCTTTGAGGATTGTATCCAGACTCCTTACCAGGACATAGAGGGCCCTTTGTGAGCCAATCTTGGCTTACCTTTCTGTTCTCTCCCCTTTGTCTCTCTCTGCCTCTTTCTCGTTCTCTCTTCCTGTCCCTGTCCAGCCACTCAAATGCTTGTACACTTTCTAAAAGGGACCATTGTCTCTTTCTCACCTCTGGGCTTTCGCACATACTCTTGCCCTGCCTAGAATATGCTAGACCAGGTCACTTCTGGGCTCAGTTTATGTGTCACCTCATTTTGGGAAGACTTGTCTGACAATCACCCGCCCCTCAAAAGAAAAAAAGAAAAACCAACTAGGCAGAGTAGCCCTCTCATGGTCTCAGCCTGCACTCTGTGCCCCTCTCACCCTGTCCAGACCACAGTGGGTAGCATCTGCCCAATTAAATGTCTATTTCTCTGTAGGCACTGAATGGAGGGACTCTGTCCTGCTTCCAGCACCCCCTCAGCCAGTGCAGGGCCTGCCACATGACAGGTGCTCCGGACGGAGTTCCTGCATGAACGAACAGATGAGGAATATAAGCACTGTAAGGACAGCTCCTGTCTGAAACGCTCCCGGGCTGGGATGCAGATGGCTCTTGATAAATGTCCCACTTTCCCATAAGCTCGGCAAAGACATATCTCTTCCTCACCCACTATCGCCTTCCCACTGCCACCCTCACTTTTTCTTCCCCTTTGTGTTCTCCCCGGGGTTCTAACAGGCCACCGAGCTCTCCCTTTGCTGAAACATGACCAGGGAAGAGCTACCTTCTCCCCTGTTCTTTGAGCACCTACTACGTGCAAGACATCAAATGCTCCTGTCAAAGATTGTGCCAACAAGCCTGGAAGGCAAATTTTATTTTTGAAGCTTTGAAAAGTTGCGAACTAGACCATTTGTGTAAACGAACACTAACAGCATAAACAGAGAGTTTAACAAAGTATTACCAACAAGCATCTGTCGATCGCTACCCAGCTCCGAATAAGTCAGGTCCCAGTACCCCCCCACCCCACCCCGTGCCCCAGGAACCCTGTGTCCTGTCCAGGCCACCACCTCCTCCTCCCCATCAGCGATAACTTCCTGGAGTTGTTGGAGACACCAAGGAAGGCGCTCCCAAACAATGGAACATTGTGCTCGTGAAAACCTCTTTCTTCCAGTATAACCGACACGCAGTAAACTGCATATTCAAGGGGCGGTTATCGAGGTGGAGATTGTTATTTTCCTGATTTGTCCCATGAGGACAGTGAGGCCCAGATTGGTGAGACTGACTCCCCCCAGCATCCCACACCATAAGTGACACTTACGGTGCCCTGGCAAGGCTGGGATGAGGGAGTCCCAGACTGGCGGGAAGACTTGGGGTAACTGTTCTGGGGAAGAGCAGAAGAGAAGCGAAGGCGCGAGCTCACTCCTGGGCTTTGTTTTCCAGACCCTCCCATCTGGGGGAACTGAATTCCGCAACCTCCCCCTCCCGAGCTCTTGCTGTGGACCTAGAGCAGGGTAGGCGCTATGGACAAGGGGATGGCTCCAAGGCTAGAGAAGCCCAGGAGGAACCATTCAGCCCCTTACTTTCTCCACTGAAACCCTGATATAAAACCAAACAAAAACAAAAAAACTCTGTTTTTGTTTCCTTAACGAGTGAATGTGAGGAAAAAAAACGCTCTGGGAATTCAAGATCATTCTTATTCAAGGTGTGTGTACAGAGAGGGCAGCCCTAGGGGTCACAAGTGCATGTCCCTTACCTTCTGGGGTCCTTGGGTCATGTCTTGACCACCCTGACTTGCCTCGGTTTCTCCTAATATGAGATCCCAGCAGGAGAATCCATGGGAATGGGGCTTGTAAAGTGCCTAAGCAGTGCTATGTCTGGCATGCGAGGGGGTTTTCAAAAGTATTCATTTTTATGGTTAATAAAAAGCAAGTCAGGTGTGGTGGCTCACACCCATAATCCCAGCACCCTGGGAAGCTGAGGCAGGAGGATCACTTGAGCCTGGGAATTTAAGGTTGCTGTGAGCTAGGCTGATGCCACCGCACTGTAGCCTGGGGAAACAAGGTAAAACTGTCTCCAAAAACACAAACACAAAATCAAACAAAAAAACTCACCACATGGGAGACAAAGAGAGAAGGGCTTTGGTTTTTGTAAACCCCCGTCCCCCAGGGTCTGTGCCTTTCAGGCAGGCGCAGAAGGGCTCAGGACTGACCACCCCGCTGAGGCCCTGCCCCTGAGGCTGCCATGCCAGAGGGGCCACCTACCCCTTGGTGGGCTTATCAGCATCTGGAGAGGTCGCAGGGAGCCACCTGGCCAAGGATCCCACTGCAGGGAGGTAGAGGGACGAAAAGAGCAGAGAACTGCCTGTCACCAGCCACACCTCCCCTACCCATGAGGCTGGTGGCCGCAGCAGTCCCACTAACAGGTATCTGGCCCCTGGCAGCCTGCCCGCCCCCGCCCAGTGCCAGACCGGGGCCTCCCAGGAGATGGGGGCTAGAGCGCAGCCTGTGCCCCTGACGAGGGGACCTGCTAGGACCAGGGTGCAAGGAGCACTCAAGGAAGCTTGGCAGCGGCTGCCATGTCACCCTGGGCACTTCAGGGACCTCAGGCCAAACCCTCAGCCGAACTGGCTGCCCAGGAGCACACACTCTCCTCTCTGCCGCGCTCCAGTTCCCCTTCCATTTCCACTTCTGTTTTCTTCCCTTGTCCCACCCCTCCTTTTCCTCCTGTCCCTTCTGTCTGTCTCTTCTAGGATGACATCTCTTCCTAGGGCTGCTGTAACAAGCCCTAACACATCGGGTGGCTTAACACAATAGAATTTCCTTCTCTTGCAGTTCTGGAGGCCTGAGGTTCAAAATCAAGGTGGCAAATGAATTGGCTCCTTCTGGGGTCTCTGAAAAAAACATCTTTGGTTCCCTGTCTCTCCCCATCTCTTGGGGCCTTAAGAACCCTTGGCATTTCTTGGCTGCGGACATGTCACTCCAGTCTCTGCCTCCATCTTCACAAGGCCTGCTCCTCCGTGTCTCTCCCCTTCACTCACAAGAACCCTTGTCATGGGATTCAGGGACCACCCTAAACCTAGACTCATGTTGTCCTTGGGTCTTTAGTTCAGTTACATTTACATAAACCCTTTTCCCAAATAAGCTCTTGTTCTGAGGTTCTAGGTGAACACACCTTCTTTTGGGGAAGCACCTTTTGACCCACTTAAATTTCTTTCCTTTTGCTCCATCCCAGATATCTATTCCCAGCTTTTTTCTCTCCCCTCTTCTTTCCCTTAGTTGTAAAACTTGTATTAATAAATTGTGGTATGTGTACACCATGGAATATTATGCAGCCTTAAAGAAAGATGGAGACTTTACCTCTTTCATGTTTACATGGATGGAACTGGAACATATTCTTCTTAGTAAAGTATCTCAAGAATGGAAGAAAAAGTATCCAATGTACTC
>CAUYRH010072883.1:0-38693 GCA_963574655.1 Perodicticus potto
TAGTGATTAAGAAAATGCCATGAAGGCTATGTTTAACAGTTCGACCAAAATATTTCAGATTGTATATGAAGTCAGCACATTGTGCCCCATGATTGCACTAATGTACACAATTATGATTTAATAAAATTATAAAAAAAAAAATCCTGACACAGTGTCAGGTAGTGACTAAATTGTCCAAGGTCACATTTGCCTCAGTCATGTGGACGTAACAGCAAAGGGGTCTCTGGGCTCCTCTGAAGTAAATTCTACTCACCAATGGAGTTACCAGGGAAACACCAGTTTTCCTCTGGAGACTCCATTTCTCACCCTGAATTTCAATCCGGTTTCATGACCTGAGAAGGAATCACGCACCGGATTGATGCAAACCCTACAAGCTCTGAAGTTGAGCATTGGCTGCATTCTGCCCTCTACTTGCCCCCTTGCTAAGGACCTTTGTGCAGTGCACAACATGTGCAACCCTACCCAACAGTCCCCAGTGTGGGTAGCATGAATCGCGTTGTGTTATAATTCATACTTTGTCCGAGAAACACATTCTAAGGCAGAATATGTACAAGTCAACCAACCACATTTCATTCTCTAGGGAGTTATATTCCCAGGGAGCTAAAATTATTTTGAATCTCTCTGGTCTTTTATTTTTTCCTATTTAATATATGATTGACAGGCTTGAGTCCAGTGAGTACCTATTGAAATTAAATATCTGCTGATTTGAGCATAGGGCTGCTATAATTGAAATATTAGGGTGCCTGGACTTTCCCCGTCTCATCCCTTTGCCCCCAGAGCATCCCCTGAGACAAATCTGTTGACCCCTGACCTGCAACAAAGTATTCACAATTCTCAAAAGCCAAGGAAGGGAAGATGGAGACTCTGCAGGGAAAGCTTTGTTTGCTGGTAGACAGCACCACCATGTGGTTGCCAATTGTATTCATATCATCAAGAGATGTTGGTACAAAAAAGTTCAAAGCCTATTTGCTAAAGGTATATTTGGAATGCTGGTGCCTCGTAATGTACAGGTTATTTAAAATTCAAGTAACACAAGTTAAACTATAGCACTTATTAAATCTTCCTGCCCCATCATTCTGCAAACCACTCGCAG
Organism: Perodicticus potto; assembly: GCA_963574655.1. Classification (NCBI taxonomy): domain Eukaryota; kingdom Metazoa; phylum Chordata; class Mammalia; order Primates; family Lorisidae; genus Perodicticus; species Perodicticus potto. The sequence continues at coordinate 1,094 of CAUYRH010072883.1, forward strand.
GTAAGCAGTATGGCTTCCTTACTTTGCATTCATGGTTCCTGAGTCCTTGATGCCTGACACAAGAAAAGTCAGGAATAAATGACCATAGAACAAGTGACTAAATACATGAGACCACAGCTATGAACCCAAGGCAGGCCTGGAATAAATGACCATAGGATGAATGAGTACATAAAAGAGACCACAGCTGTGTCTTCAAGGAGATCGTGGTTACACTTCCATTTCACAGATAGATAAACTAAGTCTCAAAGAACTTAATGAGTATGATCTCATTAATGTCATACTGTTAATTAGCGGCATAGCTAAGACAGAAACCCTTCTGGAATTTTCTCTTTTTACCACATGTGGGACCAAGGAGGGACAAAGTGTGAGTCCTTTCATGGAGGTTATGAAGGCACACTGACCACGTTCTGTGCTGGATTCTCTCCCAGGAGTTGGGTCCAGCTGCTGCTGCCTGAGCCCCGTCCCTTGGTCTCCTGCCATGATTGTGCTGCTCTTGAGCATGCTGGTGGTGCCCTGTGCTGGTGAGTAATGGTATTTTACACCGTATTTCTAGCTTGGCATAGAGTTACATCACATGAGCACTGAGACCCATTGTCAAATTCCATCCGATTTGCTTATTAGTGCTTTTATCCCCCTCCCTAATGGGTGATGGAAATTAGACACCAGTGAGAAGCTGCAGGTTGGACTCAGTGGATGTCTTTGAGCACCCTGCCCAGTACATGCGAGTGTGGGTCAAGAGGTGGTGTAGACAGTGGAGTGGAACAAACAGCAAGGTGGTCCCTCTTCACATGGGAGCACGTCTTCGCTCCCCTTTCTCATGGGTACTTCCTGCATTTTGCTGGTCTCCTTGGAGCACCTTGGCCGTCTTGGTATGCAGCAGCATCCTGTGAAAAGGGCAGACACCTCCATCCCCACATTCCCAAACGAGTCTCACCCCACCCCCAAACCTAAGTACATGTAAGCGAGCTCCTTGGCAGCAGCCAGGGGGAGTAATGTCAAGTTCACCTGGAGTCTTAGCTAGGAATCGGAGCCTTCTGCCCTGGCCCTATTTGCTGTCTTCTGTGCATATTTATACGGCTGTTAACTCCCGTAACTTGCACCTTGCCTCTCACTGATTGGACGCACAGTAACGACATACTCCTTGATCAGGCACTTCGTCCTTCCTTTCTCATATTCAGGTAAACTCTGGACCAACACACCCACCCTCCCCTCTCTGATGTCCCCTTGCAAACAGCAATGATGAAAGTGAGGCAATGTGAACCCGCAGGTATTTGTTGATAATCTATCTTGCCTATGACCCAACTTAATGGATAATCTAAAGGGTATGCATGTGACACAGAGGCTTGCAAGTTAAAAATCACAGTGACCATAAAAAAACCATTTGACGTGAGACTTCATGAGAGAGACTTCAAGTGTTCAGACTCCAAACCACATCTCAGTCCTTCCCTCTAACACAGAGTGGACCAGTCAGTGGGGCTGGGCCTCTATTGATGCTTTACTTCCTGCACATGTGTTTTTTTTTTCTGATTAAAGTATTCTTGTTGTGACTTGGAGCCCCACTGCCAGAGCAACTGGGGCTAGGGTGTCAGAAACTCAGCTTCCACCGAGAGTTCAAGTCATCCTGATAAGATTCCAACTGTGGTCTTGAAGTGCCTCACTTTGGGTGACCAAAGCATGAAATATTCTATAGCAATTAGTCTCCCATTTTTTCTTTTAAATGAGATTTTCCTTACTAAAACCCACTTTCCTAATTTTTTTAGCTTATTTTTTTCTTGACCTAAGATTTTCCTCTTTCAAAACAACAAATTTCTCTTTGATAAAACTGTCCCTTTGACACCACCCCCCAACAACTTTCACATATGTCTTTTAATTTTTTTTATTTTTCTACAAAATCGAGACCACTAAACATTTTTTCCCTGTTTCTCTTTTATTCTCTTTTCTTCTTTTTCCTCTTTTATTATTTGGCTATCACATTGTGATAATAAAAATGATAATGATATCCTCTATGATTATGAATTGTTACAAACATTTTTGGTATGCCCAAAGAGATTTTATTTTCAAACATATACAACTGACATTTAAAAAATTATAGTCATTGAAATTATAGGTGGAAGCATGAGGTGAATTGAACATTCTGTACCTATAGCTCCAATTTGCAGCGGTGAGTGTGTGACCACCACCAAGATAAGACTGTCTACCCAACAGGTTCACAATTCTGGGTCCAGACATTGTTGGGAGGAAGGTTCATTTTTGAAGTTTCTGCCTCAAAGAAATAAGAGTGGTGAGTGAGTTTTGTTTTTGCAAGAAACAGATGCCAAGACCGGATTAAGTGTGCTAAGATTTCATGAGAGGAAACATCTATGAGAAAAAAATGGGCTGACAACTAGGAAAGGCCGGGAGACCCTCCAGCAGTTCTGCAGATGGGCAGAGGGAAGCTGGACTTGATCTAGACTACAAGTGGGTCTAAAGGAAGGTAGACAAGGCCCCATCCAGGAGGAGTCCGTCAGAAGACCCTGTGTCCCCTGTGAACCCTGCCCTCTGCAGGGTACCCACCTGTCCTGGCTCATTGTTAGGGATCACCGCGGGGCTGAGCGGGGTGTGGCCTGTGAACTTCAGGGCCTAGCCTGGGCCCTCTCTTAGTTACACTCCCTGCTCTGCAGCCCTGCCAGGCGCCTTTGCACGGCTGTCTCTGAGTCAGATTTCAGGACAATGCTCTCTACATGTGCACGACAAGGTCTCTCCAGATGTTTCTCCATCTCTGAAGCAGGATGAGGAGCAGCCTCACATTTGGGTGAGGCTGGGGTGAGGGTGCTGCCTTTCTTCTGCCTGTCTCAGAGCTGGTGAGTGACTTCTAGGGCAGGAGTCAGGGGGACATGGGGGTCAAATTTGTTAGGAGAGAAGGATCCCTGTGACCTTTCACCTAAAGCGTATGGTCCCTTTGTCCGGGAGCTGTGCAGTGGGGCTTGTTCCACATCACACAGCCATGTGCTGGCCCACTCCCCACTGTCATCTGCATGTTCATTCCCCTCTGTGACTTCAAGAAAGGAGGTGGCCATTCCCAGTTTGTCTTGTGTGTGGATTACGTAATACTGTGACATCTCATCCTGAGTCACTAATAGAACTTATCATTCTGCGATCTAAAGATGCTATGTTTTCAGTTAGTGTTAAGTTTCCTAGACCAGGATTCTGTGATTCTAGCAGGCCATCCATCCCTCACCAGCCCCTGAATGATATAGTTCAACTGCAGCAGCTCCAGCCCTTCATTAAACAGACATTGATTGAACTTGTGTTCGCTCTCATATACACGTAAAGTAAATATACACATATAATATTTATGATATACATCGTGGTGCTGACCTTCAGTGAGTCCCTGGTTTAGTGGGAGAAGCAGTGATGTAAATATATCATGCAACATGGAGTGACAAGTGCAACGGAAGAAGGGTGTTGGTGACATTATGCAAGCACAGGGTAGCAACCCTACAGCCCAAGTTAGGGGGCGCTTATGGATTCTTGAACTTCAAGTGGAAACCCAGAATGTTGATAAGAGTCATTAATGCAAGGGGAGCAGGCACTTCATGCCCAGGACAGAGCATAGGCAAAATGGGATGTTGTGAGATATTTTTTCAGCATCACAGGAGCATGAAGTTCAAGGTGGGGGATGATTTCAGCAGAGGCAGCAGGAGCCAGATCAAGGAGAGCTGTATGTGCCTTGTGTGCCAGCTCAGAGAAGCTAGAGCTTCATGCGTGAGCCTCAGTCTTGTCATCTCCAAAATGGTAAGGAGAATGGGTGCCGCACAGCCCTGGGGGAGGGTCAGGGGACGCGACGTGCACAGAACATAGCCCCAGCTCTGCTCCCGGAGCCGGATGGCTGCCTGTCACCTTCCCACATGAACGACAAGTTTACTGAGTCAGAAGCTCTGTTATTCTGGTAAATTTTATCTTTGCATTGACTTTCCATCTCGCTGTTCCCACCACAGCGCCAGACTTTGTGAGTGAACTAATTCAGTCCTTTGGGAGTAACGGTTTAAAACCCAGGGTGACTTTCCTACTTGCTAATGAAAATGTGTGGGCGGTGATATAGAGCAAGCCTGCCTGATTAGCACCAATCAGTAGTCAGATCCTCTCCCCCTCTTCAGAATAGGAAGTCAATTACCTTTGTTGCACGAAGAAATTCAAGTGAAGTGATTATCCAGGAGCAGGCAGTGGTTCACACTCACTGCTCAAGTGGGCAGCAGGTACTCTTAGTGGTTGGCTGTTGTGCTGATGAGTTTCCCAGGCAATTACGCCAAATGTAAAATGTGCCAAGGCAATTACTGTGGCTCTGTGACAGGGCGCAAATGAAACGGAATCCGCCAGGCAGGTCTGCGTCTTGCAGGCCCCACTCCCCTCAGACCTGCAGTTCTCAGGCAGAAGGAAATTCCCTCCCCATGGAAACCGTGGGAGAGACAACCTGGCAGAGAAGACCCCTGGCTGGCACGGAGCCCAGAGAACTGTGCAGCCACAACCCTGCACGGCCCTGCCGCTCTGACCTAGACGGAGTGCTGCCCCCCAACCCTACACATACACCCCAGGCACTGACCTTTCCTTTCGTCCTCCAACCAAAGTCAGCCTGTTTTGTTTAGTCTACATACGATTTCATTTAAAATATGGGAAGATTTCCCCCCAAAATTTATATTTCTGTCAAATTCTGAAAAGTTTAAATTATGGGACACTTTCCCCAACTCTTGGGGCTGAGTTTCTCCCCTCACTGGGACCTGGGTCTCTCTAGTTTGACACAGTCCCCACCATTCCGCTTCTTCCCCACCCTGGGCTCACGCCTGTCATTTACATTTTCTATGTGTCCCTTGCAGAGATGTGGATTGGGAGTCCTGAGTCGTAAGTCTGACCCCCATTTTCTCTGGACAAGTAAAGTCAGCCGAGGCGCTCTGGGCTCTGGGCGTCCTGTCTCAGCCACGGCAAGTCAGTCTTCATAGTTTCCTTTAATCCACTCAACAAGCATTGATTGAGTTTCTGGGTGTGCCAGGTGAGGGGCCGGGCCTTGGAACTACAATTCCTGTCCTTGAGAGGCTCAGTGTCTTATGAGACTCAGTGTGGGAGTGCTGCGGTGACCAGCCCAGGTTCCCCCCAAAGTCAGAGGAGTGAATGGGGGAAAACTTCCATATGGTGTTGTTCAAAGGAAGCTTTCGATGGTGATGGTAGGGCTCAGCCCGGCTGAGTCACGGTCACAGTGTTCAGCAGAGGCCACAGCCTGTGCAAAGGCCCAGGACCCAAGGCACGTGCAGACGCTGAGAGCCATGCAGGATGGTTGGAGTGCAAAGGGGACATGGCCCCCCAAATACACTGCACAACTTCACCCCACTATGTCTTTGCTGTTGCTTCTTCCCTCCTTTTCTGCCTGAAGAACTCTTGTCCCCCCAGGGACTCCAAAGCTTCTCTCAATACCCCTTTAACCACACTCTGCACCTTGGCTATATATCGGCATCAGTAGCTATCATCAAAGGAATGGACAAGCGTCCTCATCCTTTGATCTGGAAATGCCCAGTGTGACTCTTTAGTCCCCTCTCCATCCCGTTTGATAGTTGAGAACTCAGAGGTCCAGAGAGTCTGCACCTTCCCAAGGCCACAGAGCACAGCAAGCTAGAAATGAGGACCAGGGCTTGGGCTGGGCAACTTCATCACCAGGAGGGCTGGGACACGGTCCACAGGAGGGACACCCCAACTCCCCGCAAACCACCTCCCCAAAGGGCCTGACCGTAAAGGCCTGGCTCTGTGGCACCCACAGGGTGTGTAGGGGGCAGCCTGCCCTTCCACCTGCTAAAGATATCTGTGTCCCCTAGATAATTCCATGGTGATAATGATAAGCTTGATGATAACAGTAACATCCAAGCAATGCCTTCCATGTGTGAGTACAGAGGGGAAAGCGGCAGTAAGTAGATGTTGTTAATAATAATAACAGTAACGAACAACTTCGGTAGCATTCCAACACCTGCAGCATGCTGGCTGAGGTCATCTCTTTCTATCTTCACAACACTTCCTTGTGTGGATGTTATCAGGTCTTTCAGACCTAAGTTTCTCTGATACGACTCCATTGTGCCAAACCTCTGTGACTCACTACAGACCTCCAGCTCCTTAGTGAATGAACATCAAGCCTACTGGGGAGGCAGCCAGCTGAGTGACTGAGTGACCGAGGCTGGAAACAGACTCAGTACACCCACTTACCTGCCTGAAGATCTCCCGAATTCAAAACCTGCATGCTTTACGTTTCACTGTGGATAAGTGCAGAGCAGAGGGCTATGTCTGAAGTGCATGAATCCACAACAGTTGCTGTCTAGAAGCATCTGAGTGGGGAAGGGATGTCAGTCTCACAGCCATGACATTGAATTTTTGCTGTTCTCACCCCTTCCCCATTTATTCTCTGTAGCTGTAACATTTGCCTGGTTTAAACTGTCTTTTCATCCTCTCAGCACATTGATAGTATTCTGTAAAATGTTCTTTCCTCAATTAATAGCCTGGCCTCTGTGGGGGCTGATGACATTTTGCATAGACCTATTTAGCTATTATAACCTTTTTCACAACTTCCATCCCCAAGTTATCAATTGGAGGTTTCATTTGCAGCATGAGCTCAAGCCTAACCACTTCATGAGTATTTATCTGCTGATATGGCCTTGTGACAGGGTGGTGACGTATCAGATTTCACCACTCCTGCTGCTGCCATCTTTGGAAGGTTGCAATATTGGTGGATTTGCATTATTTTCATCAGTGTGCATATACTGATGTGTCATTAGCATTTTCTGTCATACTATCTCACCTCCACATGATTCAAATTCACATAAAACAAGACTACATTATAAGGGTCTTTGAACTTAACAGGCCTGACCTAAAACCTTATCTGTACCCACTATGTCACCCCAGCAAATCCCTAAAGTCTCAAAACCTCAGTTTTCTGTTGGGTAGAATAGAAATAATCAGCCTCACCTCACTGGATCATTATACAGGCTCTGGAGGCAAAGGGGATGTAGCAGAGCAAAAGCTTAAGGACCTGGGAGGAGCTGGCTGTGGTAGGAACAGGGAGGCCAGCAGGGTGGCCAGGGAGAGGAGGCTGCAAAAGGCCAGTAGGAGGAGGGGACAGAAGCTGGGAGCCCCAAAGACTTCACCAAGGGAACCCATGGAGGGTTCAAAACAGGCGCAGTGAGGGTGGAGTTGTAGGAATGCACTCTCTACTCTCCATGAAGACTCACTCACCAAGGGCAGGCAACCGTCTGAAATCCCTTATGTACCCAGTCATCTTCAGTAACCTAAGCTTCTTCCTGGGACCTGGACACATCCTGCCTCTAAGTGCAGGTCCAAGGATGTCCTCACACCTTACTGCAGACACCTCTCCCCATAGGATTCTGGGAGGCTACAGGATGTAGAAATAGACACTGGGAGGAGGCAGAAGGCCAGGTGAGAGCCACACACCCCTCCAGTCCAGCAGTGAGACTGGGCACCTTGCTTTTTCTCACTGAGCATCACTTTGATCCTCTGTAAAAATGGGAACAATTGTTTCTGCCTGGCAAGATGCTTGCAGACATAAGATGACTCAGTATCTGTCATACTTTGCACAAGTCCTGGCTTAGGGAAGATCTCAATAAGGTCTTTTACACTGAATGAAAAACAAAAATCAGAGCTTAAAGAGCCCTAATGAGAGCCCCTATCCAGTTTCCACTCTAGAAATGAGAATGTTGTAGGATTAAACTTGAAAGCAGAGCAGGAAGTGGTATCTGGGATTTCTCTCTTCAAACATAGTGCTCCTATTTTTATACTTTCTCTCACCATGCTGTTCCCTGTAGCCCTCACACTTGTCCCTGCATTCAGCTCTATTTCCTCTTTTATGCTTTTTAAAATAAATTTAAATAGTTTTTTAATAAGTTTAAATAAATTTCCTTCGCTCATCTAACTCCTGCTTACTCTTTAGATTAGCTCAAAAACACCTTCCCAATTACTCCAAAGCTAATGATACTTTCTTTCAGCAAAACTTTGGCTTTTATATATATCATGGCACAAAAGTAAAAGTATGGGCTTGGCACCAAAGAAATGTGGATTTTCATCTCAGCTCGGTAACTTCTTAGTTTTGTGACCAGGAACAAAGTTCTATATCTCACTGACCACAGTCTTCTCCGTAAAAAGGGGAGAACATTGTGTGCCTATATCACAGAGCACTATGAGATTACAGAGATGACATGTGAACTGTGCTTAGTCTGTTCATACTGCTGTTACAAAATTATTGCTGTAATTTATAAAGAACAAAAATTTATTTCTCACAGTTCTGGAGGCTAGGAACTCTAGGATCAAGTTACTAAATGATAAGGTGTCTGGAGGGAGCCTTGTCACTCCATCCTCACATGGCAGAAGGGACAAATTCTGTGTCTTCAGCTGACAGGAAGGACAAGGCAGTTCCTCTCATAGAATTTTAGAAGGGCAAAAGGGCTTGGTTAGTTCCCTCAGCCCTTTGTAGGGGCACTAATCCCATTTATAAGGGCAAAGCCCTCATGACCTAATCACCTCCCAAAGGCTATCTAATACCATCACCATGGGGTTAAGTTCTAAGGTATGAATTTTAGAGGGACACATACATTCAAACCATAGCAGGATATATTGATGATAGTGGACAATGCATAGATGATCACTTCTTAAATTTTTCCAGTTTTATAATTTTTATAATTTATTTCTATTCATTCTAGTCAGTAATTTACAATGACTTCCATCTACAAATAAAAGTTTCCTTTAAAAGTAAACACATTTACCTTTTCAAAATTGAGGTGGCTTATTAAAAACACCTTCTACTGACAGATTTGAAATTTTCTATGTTTTTATTCTGTCAAATTTATATTTTTGGAGACCATGTTATTATATGCATACATGTTGAAAGTCATCGGAACTCCCTGATGAAACAAACCTTTTAATAATTGGTAAGTAGGGGCCAGGCATGGTGGCTCACACCTGTAATCCTAGCACTCTGGGAGGCCAAGGTAGGTGGATTGCTTGAGCTCATGAGTTTGAGACCAGCCTAAGAAAAAATAAGACTTCTTCTCTAAAAATAGCTGGGTGTTGTGTTGGGCACCTGTAGCCCCAGCTACTTGTGAGGCTGAAGCAAGAGGATCACTTGAACCCAAGAGTTTGAGGTTACTGTGAGCTATGATGCCATGGTACTCTACCAAGGGTGAAAAAGTGAGACTCTGTGTCAAAAAAAAAAAATCGGTAAGTAAATGAAACTCTTTTTTAATAAAACAAAAAAGTGAGTTGACTTAAATACATATAAATATACAATGTGTATATGTATGTGTGTGTCTATATATGTATATATAGAGAGAGAATATATATGTATACATTTTTGGGTGCCCTCTGTATATAATATGTGTGTGTGTATACAGAGAACAAAAAAGTGTATATAAATATTAAGAAAGGACAATACTGTATTAAGATTATAATACTCAATATATACCAATAATAAAAGATGAATACAAGTCACATTTGAGCACCTCTTGTAATTGCAGAAGTCAGACATGATTTGAGGGTTATATTTTTAATATAGATTTTTCCTTCCTTAAAATGTGCACTCTTTTTGTTGGCATCCTTTGTGTCTATTTGTGTGTATGTATGTGTGTATGTATATATATGTGTGTATATGTATGTGTATATATATATATTATAGAGAGAGATATCAAGAGAGAATATATATGTGTGGATATATGTATGCATGTATGTGTACATATATATATATACATATATATACACACACACACACACACACACACAGAGGGAGTGAGAAAGAGAGAAGAATAGTAGAGTCAATCCATCAGGGATGGGAGTTTGAGGAACCTTACAGGGGTGGTGTATTAACAGTGCCAGTCCTGGTCCTGGTCCTGGAAAGAGCAAAAAGCATCATTGCTTCCACCATCACCATTCCTCTCCACTAGGAAGGACTTTCAGCCAGATCACTGACTCCCTCAGGAAGCCTTTCTAGAAAGCCCAAGAAAAGTGAACTCTACCAGAAGAAAGGACAAGTGGCAGCTCTGAATGTCATCATAAGATAACAAGAGATAAGGCTCAGACGGACAGTCATTGCCATGATCAGGACCTCTCATCTTGCCCCAGATTCTTTCTTTCCCTAGCTGGTGGTTCTTAACTGGGGGTGCTTTAGCACACACACACTCACCAGCACTGCTGTGTGTTTATATGGGGGAGTTAGTTGTTGCTACTGACATCTAGTGGGCAGAGGCCAGAGCTGCTGCAAATCCTACAGTGCACAGGACAATCCCCCACAAAAGAAAATTTTCCAGCTCTGTATGTCAATAATGTGAGGCTGAGAGACCTGCCCTAAGCCAAGGCAGGCCAAGCCAGGCACCATCTGGGGCCAGCACCCTGAACGCATTTAATCTGCTGCTTCTATGAAGGCTGACCGTTTGTGACTGTCAGATTGACGGGGTTCCAAATAGTGTCAAACAGACAAGGCTGACTACATAACTGTCATTTGATAAAGAAAGACAAAACTCTTTTGACAGTTTACAACTCCCTACAAGCTTTATATCATTGGGAAAAGGGAAATGTGAGCTCGGGCAAGTCTATAAGCTCTCTGAGCCTTTAGGGAGCACATCTATGGCCAAACTGGAATTACAACTCCATCTACTTGCCCCCACTGTCCCAGGCTGCATCTACAGGCCCCCTACCATGATGAAGTGCTGGTTGAAGGTAACGGCAGTATTGGGGTACTAATAGAGTTCCACTTCTATCATCTTTTCACCTCCAAGCAGTATTTCTCACGGTGAGTTTTCTAGACCACCAACTTCAACTTGAGTGAGAGCCCAGGAATCAGAATTGTTTGCGGAGCCCACATCCCAGTTATTTTGATATTGATAGTCTGGGGAAATCCTAATTCCAGATTACAAACTCCTTGAGAGTTGGCATCCTTTCCATGTCTTTGCCCTTTCCACCAGTGTTTCACCTCAAAAAAACTGTAAAACAGAAATGCAATCTAAATAATGCTTCAGATGCAAAGATAAGCTCAAATCTCTCCATCCCCAGAAAGAATGCCATTGTTAAGGCCACCAATGTAAAACACCAGGGCTACTCCAGCCACCTTTTTATTTCCTTCAGGAGCTACCACATAGATCTGGCACATAGCAGGTTCTAGAAAGATATGCATGGAATTGAATTGACATGTATCCCTGTGGTCCCGACAGTCACCTCCGGCTTTCATCCTGCAAGTGCGTAGTGGCAGTTTTTGTGCTGACCCTGCTCTTTCTTCCTTCTTTTCAGGGGGGCACGCTCTGGACACCCCACACTTTCCACAGGAGCTGCCTCCAGAACTCTCAAAAAATATCAGTAAGAATTCTTTGAACTTTTTTTACGAGCTGGGAAGAAAGTTATGTAGGATATTGGGAGAGAAAACAACCCCATTCTGAGTATGCCCTAGAGCCACTCATTTCTGTGGCATTTGTAAGCAAAGCCAGTCAAGTAGAAGTCAAAAGTATCTTCCCCACAGTGTCCCCTGGTGTCTTACCCAGGTCACCTTAAAGAGGAAACCAGTAGAAGGCAGGAAACCGGCCGGTCATGAGGGTTATACTGTAACTATATCTTAGCTTCAAATTGAGCTCCGAGCTTCCCAGAAGGCAAGACAAAGAGGGATACACGATGTGTTTCTTGCTCTGGTTTTGGAGAAGAGAAAGTTTTCCTGGTAATGGATTGTAAAAGATTGCTCAGGTGGGTCCTGGGCATGGCTGAAGGACACAATGCACCGCGACTTAGCCAGCGATGTCAGCGCTGAACCAGTGGTTCGTTTCCAACCACTCAGAGAAGTGAGTTAAGTCAACCAAATTATTAATACACAAACCCACGTAAGCAGCAAAGTGACTAGTCCCACACAGATCCAGAAGGCTAGGGCCTCTCTCCAAATGCCAACACTCCCATAGGATGTGTAGTGCCCACCAGGAGGCCACCTTAAAGTAGCCGTGGAGACTTCCAGGCCACCCCTGGCACTTAGAAGGATCTAAAGAAGGAAACAGTGTGCCAGCAGCCCACAGCAGCTATTCCTCTTCAGCAAAGGTAGCTGTCAGAACAGCCTACACAGCAGTCGCTGGGGACCCTGAAACAGTTAAAGGGAGTGAGATTCTTACAGGTAAGGCACAGCATTGGCCCTGGCTTAGACGCTTCATTCTCCATAGGAAAGTGTATCTCTAATAATGACTTCATAGATTCCATTTTTAGGACCCAGTAGAGACACAAACATTTATAAAACTCATCCACAGAGAAAGGCCCAAAATGATGACGTCCCACCAGGCACTAATAGTTCATCCATAATTCCCAGTCCAGAGATATATCATGATTCCAAGGGTATTTTTTTGTTGTTGTTGGTCCTCTGTTTCTTTTTTTTTCTTTTTTTTATTATTAAATCATAGCTACATATTTTAGTGCAGTCAAGGGGTACAATGTGCTAAACAGTATGATGAAAACATTTCCAAGGGCAATTTTTATTATCAAGCAATGTTGCCCAGTAACACAATTCACATTTCATCTTTATCAGGTTTCCATGGTAACCTGTGTTACTAGAAAGTTAGCCCAAGGTCAAGTTTGCCCTTAGAGATGGAAGAAAGGTTTATGAACACCTTACCTAGAGAGTGAGCAGGGAGGGGGAAAAGAGGAGAAACCAAGATTCTTTCATTAATTTTATCTTTCTTCTACTTAGATATCACATTCTTCAATGGGATGTTTAAAAATGGGGAAAACGTAGCCGAAATTTTTGGTAAGTTAAATCTGAAATTGCTTTTATCCATCAAGTATCATGGCACAGAGTATGTGTGAGTTACCTAAGAGAATTACCAGGGCCTTGGTCCCTACCCTCCCCAGCCAGCTCCCAACTTTGACGCAGGTTCTAAAGGAACCAAAGACACCGTTCACTGCAGGGTGAGTCACTGAGTTGCCACGTGCCTTCCTATTCCTTACTTTGTTAGTCCTCATGATAAACTTTCTAGGAAAGGAATAGTACCCTCATTTTATAAGTAGGGAAACTCAGCCTAAGGGTGCAGGTGTCCTGGAAATTTTTTTAATAAAAATACATCTTTACTTAAACACACAAACACCCCTTAGAGTGGCTTTTTCAATCAGCATAGAATCACATTTTCATTTCTCTGATAAGGACTTGTGGGAAGGAAACATGGAAACAAACTTTATTCCCAATTTTGTTTGCTGTAGACTTTGGGGAAAATCATTATCCCCGGTTGACACCTTGAACATGTCTTTGACCTTCAGTTTCTCTACTGTGAAATATAAAGTTAGTTTGTTTCCTATGAAATGGCGATGACGATATAGCATCTTCCCTGCATGGTTAATACAATGTCTGCAGGATAAGGGACAAAGTGAACAATTTGCAGCACATTACACACTCTGTCAACCTTAACTCTTGTGCCATTGAAAACACCTAGTTCAGCTTCTGGTTGCCCAATAGTTGTGGCCATCTATACCACTTTCCTTCCTACAATGGCTTATAGTTCTATAGTGCCAGCACTGTATCATCTGGGATCCATTCAGCAAACTCATAGTAACTCAGATAATAGTGGTCTGACATCATCAGGAGTGGTCCAGTAGCTCAACCTGGGTACCAGAGACCCAGAGGGGGACCTTGCTCCCCTGCTACTCCAAGCATAGTGGCTTTTCAACTTCAGGGTTGGAACCTCATGATTGCATGTGGTTGCTGCAGCTCCAGCCAGCTTATCTTTATCCACATTCAAGGAAGGTGAAAGGAGTAGATCAAAGAGATTTTCTTACATGCCTTTATTCTTTATTAGAAAAGAAATGTTTCCCGTAAGTCTCTGAAAGACTTACTCTTAAGACTTTTCAGCCAGATCTGGATTACATGCTCATCCACAGGCCAATCACTATTTTGGAAGCATGGGATTACCATGACCAGCTGAGAATGATCATGAATCAACCTCAGGGACGTAGGGGAAAGGTCCACTTTCCTTGAGAACTTTTCAGTTTTGTTAATAAGAAAGAAGGGTCACATGGCTATTAGTTGGGCAAGCAACAGAAACTATGGTTTAGAACCTGCTTCCTTTCAATTGTCTAGAACAGTCCTGAGTACACAGCAAGTGTGTACTGGGCTGATGAGGTGCCATCAGCCTGGAGCTCCCGTCTGCACTCCAGTTCCCAGTGCCCACAGTCCCCTCCCCCACAGACTGTCTGGGCGCCCACTTCACCTGGCTGCAGGCCGTCTTCACCAACTTCCCCGTGCTGCTCCACTTCGTGAGTGGTATGAAGTGCGTGGCTGGTATCTGCCCCCGGGACTTTGAAGACTATGGCTGCGCCTGCAGGTTTGAAATGGAAGGACTGCCCTTGGATGAACCTGACAGGTGAGCGAGAGCCAAGGTGGCAAGACCAGAAGGGGAGCTCAGGGGAGGCCTGGTTTGCTACCTTGGGCAAGCACAAGCATGGGAAGGGCCTGGACTTGGGAGTAGGAGAGTTCTTAGTTCCACTGTCTACCAGCGGGACTGGTCCCCTCATCTCTACGTGCCAGTGTAATCTCTGGTCGGCTCTCCTTCTGGGGAGTTATTAAGATCTTGTGTTATGTCCAATACACAAATCTTCATTTGAGTGTTTCTCAAGTTCAGATCCACCACACCAGGGATACATGATAAAACAGACTCCTGAGACCTACCCCAGATGTATTGACTCATAACACCTTCAGGCAGGACGTAGAAGTCTGAATTTTAAAGGAGCTCTCCAGGTAACTCTTTTGGAGAATAAAATTAGAGAATTATTTTTTCATTTGGCTCAGTCCCGGCTGCAAGGTGTAAAACAACTATAAAGGTTTATGTTTCATTTTCAACAAACATACACCAAATACCAATAATATATTAACACTCTGCTTAATATAAACAGAGTCCTATTCTTTCTTTAAAGAGGTAAATGTCTAGCAGGAAATACAGAAAAACTGTAAGAGGTTATTAAGATGTGTTCCTTCCCTATGTACAGGGGAAGTGCAAATTAAACAAGTGACCACTTTTACCCATCAGAAGCATTAAGCAGAAGCAAGGACATGGCAAGCAAGGACAGGGCAACAGGAGGGACATTTGGGATATTCACCAATTAGCGTTATTTGGTGCTGTAAAAGTGTTAAGGCTCTGAAATCCTAATTCTCGGTCCCTTATTCACTCAATGATCTTCAGCAAGTCACTTAACTTCTTCGTACTTCAGTCCCTTCTCTGTAAGATGGATGTAATGATAATCCCCTCATAGAATTATTAGCTAGGATTAAATGACTGAATTCAGATTAAAGTGATTAGGGCCCTGCCTGGCCTAGTCAGTACTTGAGAGCAATAGTGATTGGTAGGGGAAGTAACAGTAGTAATAGCAGCAGCAGTACCAATGACAGCAGAGCTGTAACAGTAGTAATAATAGTAACAATAGTAACTATTTTACTAGGAAAACAGCAGTAGTAATAATAGTACCTAGAGCCATAGTAATATGTGTAGCAGCATTGGCCAGAGTAATCGTATGGAAGTGGAAGTTTGAACCCAGGTCTCTACTCCATGAACCACGTCCCCACCATACTGGTATCACACCTGTTCCCAAGTCCCTTGTGGTGGAGCATGTGCTGCCATCTACACAACTCACAGGAGGCAGGGAAGGAGCCCCTTTTAGCTACTGGTGGACAGCTCCTATTTGCCCTGGCATTTCCTCTCTAGGACACCCTCCCTGGATGTCTTGACTCACAGGCCCCAGGACAACTTCTGTGCACCCCCCCCAAGAACCTGTGCACATCTGTTTTGATGTGTCCACAGGGTCTGTAAGGAGGGTCGTTACTCTGTTACTCTCAGTGTGGCACTGAGACTATAGTACCCAACACAGAGTCGGCACTAAATAAATTCAAAAGTGA
This sequence comes from Perodicticus potto, assembly GCA_963574655.1. Taxonomy (NCBI): domain Eukaryota; kingdom Metazoa; phylum Chordata; class Mammalia; order Primates; family Lorisidae; genus Perodicticus; species Perodicticus potto. The sequence continues at coordinate 17,004 of CAUYRH010072883.1, forward strand.
TATATCTCTGATTGACAAGGAATAACGACTTTGGAATTAAACAACAAATCTGTCCCACCTCCCAACCTGCAAAGGAGGGTGTCAATACCTCTGGACCAAAAGAACGGTTTTCCATCCTCGGGGTCATGAGCAAACCGACTCCAGAGCTCTCTGAGGTTCATAAAAGGAGAGGTGCTTTTGTATGGCACGTGGGGCCAGGGCCATTTCTGAAACACATTTTCCTTTCAGGTCTTCCCTTTGTACTTCCTTTCATTATTAAAATACCTTGTAAATGTAGAAGCCAAGGAAATGAAGCAGCAATTTATCACTGCCGTCAACCCAAAAGGAGTAATCAAAGCCCCAATGTCCCCATTTGGCAGAATGGGGGATCACACCGAATTTCAATTACTTTAAGCGTTTCAGTTGATGGGGGGATGATTTCCCAACTCCTAGAGGACAGGCTACTTCTACCTTGAACTTGCACACCAGATCCCCCCAAAATTGCTACCATGTGCTGAAAGACGTTGATGTTGTAGGGTCTTTATTGATATTTACATAAATCCAGAAAAATCTTATGAATGAGGTAGTGTGAAAAATTCAGTAGCTTGTCCCAGGTCATCAGTTGCCTTTTTTCTTCTTTACATTGGTCTGTACTGACCTCATGTCTGCAAGAGCTACCTGACGTCCAAGGTTCAGTGTCATCTTGCTCTGTGACTTATCTTGACTCTGGGCGAGTTACAGGCCCTGTGTACTTCCAGCTGCATGTATGTAAACGCTCATGGTAACAACCACACTTGCTGCATGAGTCCATGTGACACTAAATGTGTTAATACTCGTAAAGCACTTAGAACAGAGGCTGGGACATGGTAAGCACTCAGCAAATGCTAGCTGCTGTGACAAAAGTAATACTAATATTTATCTTTTGGTTGTTGTTGTTGAGACAGAGTCTTACTCTGTTGCCCTCGGTAGAGTGCTGTGGTGTCATAGCTCACAGCAACCTCCAACTCTTGGGCTCTAGCTATTCTCTTGCCTCAGCCTCCCAAGTAGCTGGTACTGTAGGCACCTGCCACAAAGCCTGGTGATTTTTAGAGACGAGGTGTTGCTCTTGCTCAGAATGGTCTCGAACCTCTGAGCTCAGGCAATCCACCTGCCTCGGCCTCACAGAGTACTAGGATTACAGACGTGAGCCACCGTGCCCGGCCCTCTAATATTTGTCTTTATTCCTCCTGAGGAAAGGGAAATTGAGTTGTCCAATTTCTGCAGCTCCTTTGCTGGCCCTTTTCAGGTTCCACTGTGCCCTGCATTCCCCATTTTAGTGTCCTGGGCTCCTGCTTTTTCCCCAGAGCATAGACTACGCAGACAGGTACCCCTAGCTTCTAGCCCAAATTACCTTGGGAAAGGCAGTATTTAAATCAAGGCTTGGGAGCCTGACTGCCAGACCTCATATCCCAGCTCTGCCCCTGGGTAGCTGTGAAGGCTTCAGACAAGCTGCTTGACTCTCTGGGCTTTAGCTTCCTGATCTCCAAAATTAGGATCACCTAATTTGGTAACAACTCCTCACTCACAGGCTTATGATGTACATTAAATGTGAATCCTTAGAATATTCCCTGGAGTGAAGCTCAATAGTCTGAAATTATAAGTGAACATCTCCAAGACTCAGTTTCCTTGATTGGAAATGGGGATGAATCTCTCATAAGTTGTTTTGAAAAGAGTAACTTGTCCAAGACATATCCCTGTCAGTTGGTGGAGCCGGGGTTCTGATGCGGAGCAGGACAGGCCCAGCCTTCCCCGTCTCCTGCACACTGGATCCTAAGGCTGATCTCCATGGGGCTGGCAGGGATGATGCGGACCTGCCATCTGAAGCTTGAGAGGGTGATGGGAGGTCCCCAACCCTTCCCCCATCACACCAGAGAGTGAGGCTTCCAGCTCGGGATGTCATCTGAATGTAACCCACATGCCTCCTCCCCAGGCCAGAGCCACATTTAATCTGCCACTCCCTTCCCTGGGTTGGTCATGAGATGTTTTGAATTCCCCATGAATCCACCCAGAACCTGGGAGCCTCAGCACTCTCCTCAAGCTAGCAGAGCTCTCCATTTACAGTGAATGTTGGGTAAAGTGTGTCCATGTCCCCTAGTCTCACCTTCATCTGTGTGTGGGCAGCTGAGCACCCTGTTTCACCCAACTGTTATGCGCTGTCTACGCCTTGCCTGGGGCCTGGGGCAGAGTCAGAGTTCCACTATGAATGGAAGTTAGCCCTTCATGCCCTCTAACTTGCTGTGTGACCTTGCAGTGGCCACTTCCCCTCTCTGGGCCCTGAAGTCCTTGTTTCCACAGTGGTATGAGAAGCTGCGTTTTCACACCAAAGTGCTGCCCTTTGTGTTCTTTGTAATAATGTTGTCTGGGACAAACCAAGCTGCTTCATGCAAAATTCTGGCCAGACAATTAAGGGACTGGGTCCAACCCATTTCTTTATATTTGATTAATTTCTTCTTCTGCAGAATATGTGGGTTTATCATTCTCCTCTGTCCATAAAGAGCAATCCCAAACACCTGCCATGGATTCAAGGAGAGAGAGATTGTTGTGAAAAACAGAAGCCGTCTGTCCCATTAGATGCCTTGTGTACCACATGCAGGGGTGATGATCCACATCTTCTTCCCCCTGGCTGTACCAATGCTGGGGTCTGTGACCGTGACCCTGATGACTCACAGGTCAATTTCTTTATGAGTATTGGCCCCAAACATGTCCTTGGCCTTGTTGTCACTGGCCAGTCCTAGCAAGTGATACGGTTGCTCTTCCCACCATAAGCACATGGGGTGGGGTAGGGAAGTCAGCCACTGCATGAGGCCAAGCAGGGGGAACAAGAGAGGAAAATAAGAGAGGACTGCTGCTGATTAGGACAGTGGTGAGCCCCACAAAGGACAGTGACAGGGAGCAGGGACCAAGGAGCACCCAAAGATTCAGTGTCCCAATGCAGGGCAGGACATGCCCAGTCCTCACCTTCTGCTAAGCCTACTTCACACTGACTCCTAAGACTGAGTTCCATGGAGCTGGGTAGGGACAATGTAGACCTGTCATCTGAAGCTTACGGATGGCAAGGTGTGTGTGTGTGTGCGTGCGTGTGTGTGTGTGTGTGTGTGTGCGCGCGCGGAGCATTTGAGACAGAACACCGCCAGGAACCATCCAGAGACACAGAGCGATCCTGGGCTGCCTGCCCTCCCTTCCCCCCTCCCACCCTCTCACCTTGTCTCTGCCGTAGCTGCTGCTTCCAGCACCGCAGGTGCTATGAGGAGGCCGCTGACATGGACTGTCTGCAGGACCCCGCCAAGCTCAGCACAGGCGTCGACTGCGTCAACAAGAAGATCACATGCGGTGAGCATCTCCAGGCTTCCCCTGAGGCTGGGCCAAGGCCTGACAGGGCAGGGACCCAGACCTGGTCCGTCCATCCACATCATCATCGCCAGTGGCAACGTCACTGACTGCACTTAGAGCCCCATGAGGGCTGCACCAGGGTTCTGTATCTTGCATGGAGTACATGTAACCATGAATGTTTTTGAATTGAAATCATGGTCGATCAGCAGGTTATTTGACTTATAATTTTATATTCGTTGCAACCCCAAGAGCTTCAGAAGACTCAATAGATTGCTGCTTATGCACTGGGTGATATTGGGGCAATTACTTAATATGTCTGAACCTTAAGATGGGGAGGAGAAACTACTTCAGAGATTCGCCTTGAAAATTGAATGAAACGATGCCTGTGGCGTGGTTAGTGCAGTGCCCGAAGCATGTTAAGAACTTAGAGATAGATGGCTGTGGGGCCGGAAGCAGCAGTAGGGGGCCAGGTTTGTGGTGGTTGTCATCTTCAGGAATTAGAGACACGTAGGTCAAATCTCAGTTCTAATCTAATTCCACGTGTGACTCCATGAGTTTCATTTCATGTCTCTGGCAATCTGGCAGACATGGAATAAAGGACTGGAGGGCAGAGGGCACAGGGCACTCAGCACGTCGGTGTTATATTAGTACCATCCTCTCCATGTGCCCACATGTGCCACAGTGACTCTGATCTTCCTAATAGCCCTGAGAGATGGGGCCATTTCTTGTCTCAATTTTCAGGCAAGAAAAGGAGAGCACCGAGAAATTAAACAGCTCACCTGAGGTCATAGATTTGTGAAAGGGAGAGTCAGGATTTGAACTCAGGTCCAAGTGACTCTCAGGCCCAGCTACCATGGACTAGCTGGATAGGATAGAGCATCAGAGAAGGACCGAGGGGAACACCCGATGTGAACTACTCGGAGGTTACACAGGGAACACGGAAGATGTGATTCATTCATTTTTTCAGCAGATAAGGATTGAGCACTTACACCAGTGCACAGCAGTGGTCTCAGTGCTGGGGGTCACCAGACCTCTGGAATGTCCTCACAATAGCAGACCCTGAAATGTCCAAAGCAAATTACATAGTATGTTAGATAGAGAAAGAGCTCTGGAAGAAATAAATGAAGGAAAAAACCCAGGGAGGGTTGGGGTAGGGGTTCCTGTTTAAATAGGAAGGTCGCAAAAGCCTCCCTGAGACAATGAGAGTTGAGCAAGGACTTAAAGAAGAGGCTTGAAGTGATCCTGTGGGTGCCTGAGAGAGGGGCCACGTGGGGAGAGGAGCCACATGGGGACAGGGGCCACATGGGGACAAGAGCCACATGGGGAGAGGAGCCACATGGGGACAGGAGCCACATGAGGACAGGAGCCACATGGGGACAGGGGCCACATGGGGAGAGGAGTTACATGGGGAGAAGAGCCACGTGGGGACAGGAGCCACATGGGGACAGAGGCTGCAGACACAGTGGGCCCTTTGGCACCTACTGTGTTTCAGAAACAGTGGGGCAGAGAGAAAGGAATAGGGTGGGGAGTGTGGAAGAGGCTGGGACCTGGGAGGGACAGGGGACTTGCCATGTGACGTTTCCTGGGCTGCAGTGAGACTTGTACTCTGAGATGGGAAGACAGTGGCGCGTTCTCAACAGAATAAAGACATGGTTTGACCTGACTGTAAAGTTGTTCTGTCTCCTCGAGGGACTGGGCAGCAGGGAGAAACAAGGGAGACTGGCTAGGAGGCCGTGACCGTAACCCAGCAGGAGACTGGGGGCTCGGCCCTGGATGGGAGGGTGGAGACAGGCCGCGTGGGCAGGCTCTGCGTCACAAGTAGAGCCGACTGGATCCCTTGGGGATCTGGGCGCAAGTGTGAGGGAGGAGGAGCGGACGCAGCCCCAGTTGGGATCCACACAGCTGACGAGACGGAGCTGAGTGAGGCTGAGAGGCTGCAGCAGGAGCGGGCTTTAGACAGGCTCCCCAGCTTGGGACTGGTCCTACCTCTCGGATTCCAACTGAGATCTTTCCAGCCTTCTCTGCTCTTGCTCTGTGCAGAGTCTGAGGACCCTTGTGAGCACCTGCTGTGCACCTGTGACAAGGCTGCCATAGAGTGCTTGGCTCAGGCCAGCATCAACTCTTCCCTGAACCTTCTGGACAGCTCCTTCTGCCTGACTCAGGCTCCAGGTAGGAAGACTCGGGCCAGCATCAGCAGAAGGGTGAGGTTAGGGTGCTCGGGGTGATCTGGCCAGGAGCTGGTTTGGAATCTATCATTGCTTCAGATGCCAAATCCAGCATCTTCAAACAGCCCCCCATCCCACTGCCCTACACAGACTTTCCAATGCATTTTCTTTCAGAGGCAACCAGCAGGGAAGAGCTGACCACACTTCTGCCAAGAGGTAAGGCCTTCCAGGGAAGCCGGCTCCTACTTGGAGCACAGGGATCAGATGGTGACCGGGGCTGGAGGGTGCACCCCCCCCACCTGGCCTGCCTCACAGAAGCTGAAAGGACACAGTCCTGCCTCCCCTGGCTGGGAGATGCAATGACTTCTGATCAACCCAATTCAAACACCCAGCAGCAAATGGCCTCACTGCAAACCCAGCCCCTTGCTACACGCACAGGTGTCCATTTAATCCAGTGAGAGTGTAGACTCCAAGTTTTTTCTCTCCTTTTTCACTCCACAGTCAGAGCCCTTGTACTCAGTGTGACAGGAGCAGGACCTTGTGCTCAGATGGACCCAGGCCCCTCCCTGATGACTGAACCCCTGGCTGCCTCTTTCCCTCCCCCTACCCTTCCTCCGCCCGTTCTCCAGAGCCTGCAGCTAGCGGAGCAGCCTGGGTCCATGTGGACACTCTTTGAAGGGAAGGCTGTTTTCCATGAGTCTCTTTTCAGGACAGGGTAGGCACTTCGTAACTGTCCACTTAACTAAGCAAGTGATGCTTCTTACTCTGAAATGTGGATCTTACAAAAATGCCAGGCTTCTGCCTGCCATTGCTTGTTCCCCAAAGTTTCCATGATCTCTCAGTCCCGAGACCTTCGGGCATCTGGGAATGGGAAAGCCACGGTGAGCAGAGCGTCTCTCCTGGGCTGGGGTCTCTCCCCCGGGAGTGATTGTTAAGGAGGAAGCTGGTGTGTTTGTACATGCTTGTACATGTGCACACGAGTGTGTATGTGTGTGTGCGTGAGTGTGCATAGGTCTGTGTGCACGAGTGTGTGTGTGCGCACGGTGTACCCCAAGATAGCTTGTCAGTGCACTGCTCTTTTTTTCTTTGCCATTCAGCCTCCCTTTTGAACAGCCTCCCTTCTGAAGTTGGGACACCTTTGGGGTGTACAACTCTTTCACTGGCATCCACCTGTGTCTGGTAGAGTCACTTTCTCCCCAGAACCCAGCAGTGGCTGTGCTCCTCCCTGAGCTGGGAACTTGCAGGGAAGCCCATGTTCCCGGAGGCATAAGAGTGGTAAGGACACCCCAAGACAGGATGGACAGCTCTTGCTGGCAACTCTCCCAGTCTTCTTCTTCCCTGGGTCCAGCAGTCCCCAGCCTGTTTGTTTTTGAGACCCTGTGCTGGTCTTGACACCGTGTGGCATCAGCCATTGCTAGTGACGGCTCTGCTGTCTTTTTCCAGTGGTTCCTGGGGTGCTTACAGAAACCAGCCTGATAGCCCTCTCAGGAGAAGGTGAGCTGAAGAGGACTGGTGTGCAATCCAAATGCCCACATCCTGATTATGGCATGTGCTAACAAGCTGGCACACAGCTCCCCAAAAGTGTGCCCTGCTGGCTCTGTTATGGAGCTGCTTCAAGTATATTCCAGAGCGCCCCCAGTTCTTCATGACCCCCAAGTCTCTTCTCTACTTCCTCAGCTTTCTCTCATACTCCTGTTTCCACCCTGTCGAATTTCCAGATAAAAAGCTGAATGCCTGTCCATTAAAGTTGAATTTCAGATGAACAACAAATATTTTTTGGTACAAGTATATCCTAAATATTGCATGCAGGACCCTTAGATCACTGTGCAACCACCTCCCCAGAAGTTTGATGTTTCCTTCCCTTGCTGCTGCTGCTGTTGGAAGCAGAGGCCCAAGGTACTGCTTGCTGCTGGCTATCCTCCATGTGGCCAAGGGCATCTCATTCCCAACAGTCCCAGATGCCCAGGCCTTGGGAACTAGATCCAGAAAGAAGAGAAAAGGTCACCTTCCCACAACAAAACCTCCACCATATTGCCTGCCCAAGCAGTGACGATTCCCAGCATGATTGACAGTGCCAACTTACCTTCTATTTTGGGCAAATTGTTGGCTTGGGAAGAGACAGTGGGCTTTGTGACCCCATTAGACAGTCACAAAGTGAACCCAAATTGGTAAATTCTCCAAAATTTGAGTTCTTAAACTTCAACTGCTATCATTGGTGGCATGAAGAAAGGATAGTATTTATCCCTGGGAACAAGAGAAAGGGAATCAGGGTCCTCAAGGAGTCTAGAGTCTAACTGGAGAAAGACGGACCCCCCGCCCCTGACAATGCACCAACGCACATCCATGACTTGGGCAGTGCAGACAAGTAAAAAAACCCATGAAAAGAGATGATTACATCTATCTTTTGGGGTGGCATAGGGATTAAATGAGAGCGAGCTTGGCGAAATTCTGGACCAGCATCTTCTCCCCAAACTTCTGATGTGACTATAAAAACAGCACACATCATCAAATCCTAAGCTGGAAAATGAACAACTTGCTTAAAATATACAATCTCATCTCATACTTGTACGAGCTTATGGAATAATAGCTATAACATTCATTTTAAGATAGTTGATTGAGACTCAGAGATAAGTTGTTCAAGACTCAGAGCTGAGTAGCAAGGCTGGAGCTGGAAGCCTCTGACACTTCCATTCTCACCTCTACTTTTTTTTTTTTTTTTGAGACAGTCACCCTGGGTAGAGTGCTATGGCATCATAGCTCACAGCAACCTCAAGTTCTTGGGCTCAACTGATCTTCCTGACTTAGCCTCCTGAGTAGCTGAGATTATAGACATGCACCACCATGCCCAGCTAGTTTTTCTATATTTATTTATTTATTTATTTATTTTTGCGGTTTTTGGCCAGGGCTGGGTTTGAACTCGTCACCTCTGGCATATGGGGCCGGTGCCCTACTCCTTTGAGCCACAGGTGCCACCCTATTGATGGATGGATTGCTTGATTGATTGTAGTAGAGACAGGGTATTGCTCTTGCTCAGGCTGGTCTTGAACTCCTGAGCTCAAGCAATCCACCTGCCACGGCCTCCCAGAGTGCTACCAAACTACCCCTCATGTTGCTTTCCCATAAGGACATGATCCAACTGGGGAAAATAATGACCCTGCACTCCCAAAGATGGCATCTGCTGGTCCTTCTACCAAAACGCAGACCTGGCCCTAGTCTGGCCTCTCTTCTGCTGGGTTGGGACCTAGCTGAGCAGCCATATTCCCTGCTCAGGTGCCTTGGGTATTCTCCCCTTCCAACCTGTTTCCTCTGAGTGGCTTAGGCACCCAGCTGGATGGATAGTTGATGCTGAGTGGTTTCTTTTCACAGTGGCTACAAAGACCAAAGCTGATGGACTGACCACTCCCTCCAGGACAAGTACGTACAGGGACCTTCGAAAGAGGACAGCATGGATTCTAGTGGAGAAATGTCACCTAAATATTTGTGCTCAGTACTGGGTGACCACTTCTTGACAGGGCCTGGAGGAAATACTAATATACCCATTTCACAGAATATGTAGGAAATAGGTCCATGTAGAATAAATGTCCTAAGTGATTTGCTGGACTGGTCCCTAGGTCCAGAGTGCAGGCTGAGAGACCATCTCCTCTCCATTAGACAGCAGTGACTCCTGGGGAGTTCCATTTCCCTGAAAATATCTAGGCCACAATTTCAGCACTGGAATTAGCCTAACTCATTACTCTACTTGCAATGATTAATAACCATGGATTCCTTATGAATAAGTATAAATAACTGACAATTTTTTACTAATTACTAAGAATTAATAAGTAAGTAAATGGATTATTTGGTTAAAGGGCAGCAACATTGTTGAGGGCCTTGGCTGTGCCACTTACTCCTACGCCCCCTACATATGTTCTCTGAGTTGTCTTTCCTGGTCCTACGAGGTCTCTTAATGTCCCAATTTTACAAACAAAAAAGATGTTCCAAGGATACAGTTACAAGTCTATAGGTCTTACTTTTGAAGAGAATGATCTGTTCCTGTTAGAAAGGTCCAGATTCTCTCTTTGACGGAGCTAATGTAACGTTCAAAGCCCTGTTTGGTGTCATATGACACCATCCTAGTCTTGACTTTTGAACAAATTAAATTTAAGAAGGTTCCTTTTCTTCCAAGAATTTTTTTAGTTACCACCCCTGGCTCTTTGTGGTAGCCAAGAAGTGAGACCACCCAGCCTGGTAGTTAAGAGTGGCACCTTCAGCCTGGCTGCCAGGGTTTGCATCCTGCCATTTCCTAGCTCTGTGACCTTGAACCAGTGGCCTAACTTTCCCATGTGTCTCTTTTCTCATCTCTGAATGGGGATGACCCCAGTGCTAACCATGGGCCCTCGTTGCTGTATCTAGTGTGGAGAGCCCTTAATAACTGTTAAGCAACGACAGCAAGCTTGTTTTCCAGAAAACCCGAGGTGCAGCAGTTCTCCTGGAGTCACAGAGCAAACAAACCACATAACTCTGCTGCCTCTGCACCGCACACTCCTCTGTTCAAAACGGGATTTTACTTTAGTTTTTTCTTTCCTGTAGATTCTAGAGAGGCTGGCATTCCAAAAGTACAGGTGTTCGACAAACTCACCTACTTCCAGCCTGACAAGCTGTCCCTGCAATTGCCAGCAAGCCTGTATCGGGGTTCCCCTGTGGCTCAGCAGTGACCCTAATATCACCAGGGAGGACATCTCACAAGGGCAGGCGGGCCAGGGCAGCAGGAAGGGCGTGTGCCCAGTGGGACAGGAGTTTTCCCTTGGACAGGGAAACCAAGGTGGGACCTCTTGAGGTTGAAGTTCACCCTGCCTCTCTTCTTTTGGGACAGAACTAGGCCAACATCAGGAAGAGGTGGAAGCTGCCAGGACCGCGCCCCCTCCAGGTAAGCACGCTTGGCTCCTTCTGCCTACCTATGTCCATATATCACTCTCCCCAGTATGTTTATGAAATCAAGACGCTTTCACATGAGGCTTGGGACCAAACCCAAAGTAGAAGAAATCACTGACGCCAACTTAGCTTCACATCCCCCCTCAACAACAAAGTACATAAATGAAGTTAAAAACCACTTTCAAGAAAAAATGGAAACTTATCGGGTAAAGAGATAAGTTTAGAAAAATACAGAAAACTGTATTTAGTTTTCCATTTGTTTATTTATTGTTTTTGAGACAGAGTCTGACTATGTTGCCCTCAGTAGAGTGCTGTGGCATCACAGCTCACAGTAACCTCAGACTCTTGGGTTTAGGCGATTCTCTTGCCTCAGCCTCCCAAGTAGCTGGGACTATAAGCGCCCACCACAACACCTGGCTATTTTTTGGTTGTAGTTGTCATTGTTGTTTGGCAGGCTCAGGCTGGATTTGAACCCGACAGCTTCGGTGTATGTGGCTGGCACCCTAGCCACTTAAGCCGCAGGTGCCGAGCCTAGTTTTCCATTTCAATTACTTGTAATTCCACAATAGATGAAATGGACATGCTGTCTTCTGGACTAAGAAGCACTACTTAATCCTGCAATAGAAAGGAGAACAACTTTTAATATTTGAAGCTATGTCTTCTAGCTTCTTTCCTCACTAAGCACATTCAAGAGCATAAATAAAATGCACGCGAGAACACTTGCTAGCCATGATTTTGTAGCCTGAGCTGTGTTGTTAGTACAAACTGCTGCTATTCTCCCAACATTAAATACTTTTTTGAAGTGTGATATTTAGTGGTTATATAAGAATTCCTTACATGGAAACATAACGTATGGAAACAATTATTTCTAACACTTTGTCATTATAAATTATAGATATGTATTTCTTTATGCCCATCCACTTCTGATTAATTCATTGGGATAAAGGCTTAGAAGTTGAATTCCTAGATAAAGGGCATAATCATTTTAGAGTTTTTGGTATGTTGCAAAATTGGCCTTGAGAAAAATTGAACCAATTTATATTCATACATGTATTTTGGGTACTATTATTAAAGAGCAAGCAAGCAAGCAAACAAAAAACCTCTATCAATTTTAATAGGAAAAAAAAGTGTCTTTTTTTCTCCCCTCTGATGAAAATTGAAAGTGGTGTTTTTAATACCTGAACTAGCCCAGCTTCTCATTCTGGGACTTTTGGGTCCAATCTAAATAGAATTCCCACATTTTGAGTGAATTCACAGAGGTGTGTGATCAATGTCAGAGTTAAGGCTATGGTGACTTGGGCTGACTTGGTTCTGGGGGGCACCGTGACCTTCTCAGTGTGGGAGACAGGAAAGTCAAGAATCAGAGGAGTTTATTCCCCCAATGGGGCAGCTGGTGCAGGAAGGGTGATTAACACCAAAGTCCTCATCTAAAGGCAGTGAGGCAGGAGCAAGGGAGTGTCTCAAATTTGATCAGCATTGTGGTAATCAGAAAGTTCTTCCTCAGGAGCTGAGGGCTACTGGCTATATGAGACTCAGCAGGGGGGACACACAGGCTTTGAGAGTCCCTTCTGCTTGTATGTTCTCCCCCGAGAGCCCCAACCCTGGAGTGGATGTATGAATATTTCCCCATCACTGAGCAGTTCTAATGGCTACTACTGATTATTTCCTAACTGCTAGATGTTTAGCAAGAAGGATTATTCATACACCCAAAGAAGTATTATCAATATAATTTTACAAAGGGAGAAATTAAGATTGAGAGAAGCTAAGAGATTTGCCCAAGGCATGCATTGGGTATAAGACTGAGCTAAAATGCCAACTCACATCTTTTCAACTCTGATTCCTTTGTCTCTACAACACTGACTTGGTGTTGGTTCAACACTGACCAAGGGGTGTGAGGAGGAGTTCCACTTGCCTCCGTGACCATCTACTGCGAGTTAGCCTGACTTCTCCACCATTCTCTTTACCTCTATGCTTGCCGTGAGCACCTTCATGGATCCTCCATGAGCAGCTGCAGCACAGCACAGGCACAGGGGCGGCAGGCCGGGACACCTCTCAGCCGTGAGAAGCCACCCAGTGGTCTAGCACAGACTCCTGCCCATGTTAGGGTTATAAAATTTGGAAATTCTCACATGGACTTCATGGGTCCCTGAGAACCTGCCTTTGGGTCTACAAAGCAGTTAGAGGAGACTCTCCTGCTGCCATGGTGTTCTCAGGTATCTGTCTGCATATGGCCTTGACCATGTGCCCATCTGCACTTGTCTCCTTGAGCCACTTTTATATGGCTGATAATAATCAGTAGTAGCCATTAGAACTGCTCAATCTGAATGATGAAGTTCTTCATTTTCAGGATCTGCAGAGATTGTTGCTACAGCTAAAGGTGTAACCCTTGTCCCTGTTGGTGTTAAATCTTTGGGGCTGGTGGTGTCATCTGCCCAAAGTGGCCCTGAGGAGACAGCTGGAAAAGGTATGTGACGCAAGCAGCCAGAGAAGTACCCGTCCCTCCTGCCCTGGGATCCTTTGGGTAGGTTGTTCATAAAGCACGTGAGGCCTTTCCTATGAGTTGCTTGTGTGGTGTGTCTAGAAGGTCTCATCCCCTTTACTGGCTGAGCACAGTGACCTGCCTGGAGCCACAGAGCAGCTCTGATGCTAAGCCTGGGAGGGAAGCCAGGTCTCCCAGCCCTGGCCTCGTGCTCCCACCACTTGTGCCAGTCCAGAAGGAAGGAGTTTGGCATCACCACACTAGGGTCTATTGGAAAGACTGAAGCACTTGGGTTTTAGTAATCCTCCCCTTCCGTCTCTGCAACCAAAGTCTCTGCACCTGCAGGAGCACAGCCAGCTGGACACAGAGGAGGACTTTGCTAGTATCTGGGCATGAGCTCCATGGTGCATGATACAGAGCTATGAAAAGAGCACATTTGAAAGCTGCAGGAAAAGTTGGAAGAGTAGACGGTTGGGGGACAGAGGACAGAGAGACGGGGAGAGAGAGAGGAAGGAGACAGAGAGACAGAGGACAGAGTGGAACCCAAGGGCTGATCCGATGTGCAGAAAGCCTAAGGGGACCAGGACGCCCCGCCCCAGGGTGGCAGGCTCTATTCAGTGGTGAGATGTGGCCCAACGAGCATCTCTGAACCTGACAAGTGCTCATCCCTTAGGGAGATTTAATAAGTAGTCTGGTAGAGCATCAGAAGCCTGCTCTCTGAAAGACAACGCATCCCGGACAGAGGGGTGAGCCAGAACATAGCTTTTCCAGAACGGCCACCTGAGGTGGAGAGTGTGGGTTTCCTTGTATGACCTGGAGTTGTCCTCATGCACCTGGGAACCTCGTGTGACCTTCCCCTTGTGAAGCTGTCCTGATAGTCCTTGCTCCTAATCTTCCCAATCAGCCTGTGACAGATTCACCTTCCTGCGCCTGGGAAGTGGGGACGACATGCAGGTGATGCCTCAGCTTGGAGAGATGCTCTTTTGTCTGACGTCCTGGTGCCCAGAGGACTTTGAATCTTACGGCTGTTACTGTGGACAAGAAGGAAGAGGTGAGCCAAGGGATGCCCTGGACAGGTACGTACGGGTGAGCAGAGGTGGTGGCGGGTGGTGGTGCTGATGCTGCCTGCACCAGTGAGAAATAGTAAACCCCCTCTTTGTCAGCAGGTGAGTTAGGCTTCACCAAGAGCTGGGCGGGTGCATTATATCATTACAGGGGAATCTTTGGCCTTTATAGGCAGCTGAGGCTCAGGGCCTGACATGCCCGAGGTCATTCATCAGGAGTGACAGAGCCAGACAGATGCAGATCTTTTGCTTTGGGGTCTAAAGCCCTTTCAGCGTTTCCACAAGTACCACCGAGGAGTGATCTGCAGTGACACTTCCGAGGACCCCAAGTCTGCCTATTTTGCAATGACCAGGGTGCCTGATTGGAACCTCTGCTTGGTTTGTCCTGCAGAAGATCATTTTGAAATTAGCTTCTCAGCAACACTCAACTGCTAAATTTTAGATCTACCATTCTTGAAAGAATTTTCACCAACCTCGTGCATTCATCCATTTATTCACTCAGTTTCCATGTGCACTCAAACCACACTGCTTGGGCTTTTGCTCTCTGCCGGTCACCAAACTGTATGCTGGAAAATACAGGAATGATTAAAATGAGCAAACTAGAATAAAACAAACTGTTTATGCCCAATAGGAGCTCAAATAGCGAAAGAGATGGACTATGAAACAAAATGCTACCCAAGGTAATAAAGGCAGTAGTGGGAAAGGAAGAAATGATGGGGTGCTTCGTCTGAGTTGATGAGGTTTACAGGGTGACTGCACACGGGGGTTGCAATGGTCCAGGGCCAGTGGGAGGTCTGCATGCAAAAGGCATTTGTCCTTGTTGGATGGTATGATCACTAAAGCAAAACCAACAGTTTTAGATGAATTAAAAAAAGAGAAAACTAAGCTTATTGCAGCTCCTAGAAAGTCTGCAGTCACGTCAGGAACACAGAGCATGTCAGTTGCAGTTGCGGGACAGATTATGCCTGGGGGCGGGGGCGGGGAATGCATTCCTCACCCAGCTGCTTTCTCCCTGCCTCTACCTCCCAGTCATTCTGGTCCCCTTATCTTGCCTCCGTGGGCTTTCCAGGAAGGTGACCTTCATCTTAACTCCCACCAGCCGACCCTGAAGAAGTTTTTACTCCAGCAAAGGTTATGTCACATTGTGACTCATAAGTATGTTTGCATTCTGAGGTTCAGCCATATGCACTCCACACTCTAAGACAGAGAATGATTTCCATAGCATCAAGATTTCTGAGTCCATAACACACGATGAGATAAGAATCGAGCCAGCAGCAGTCTCTGTGTTCTGTTGAACTGTGCAGAAAGAAAGTAGGAAAGATTTCCCAGGAGTTTCCTAGGAACCACCATATTTTACAAAAATATAAAAATTTGACCATTCAGGAAAGTAAGGTACCATACAGCTTGCTTACTTGATATCCATGGGAAGAAATTGAAAAACGAAAAGCTGTGGGGAAAAAATCCTTGACTGAGGAAGATTCAGTCAAAGTGACATCATTTTCTACAAGGATATACTTTCAAAACCGTGTGTACCATACAGTATGGACAATTACTTTTAAGAGTATTTTGGTCCTTGGTTATTTCATGCCACTCATTGACTTTAGATTTTAACCAGCATGTCAGTGATCCAGCTCTCCCCTCCTGCCCCCTGATGCTGACGTGAGCACAGGAGGTGGTGTGTTTCTCTGACTGCGGTAAGGAGACACTTGGCTGTGAACAAGTGCCTTTGAAAAGCCACAAACGTCCATGACTGATCCCTACTTGGGCTGTGGTTTCCAAAGTGAAGTGAGAATTACTGATGAGCAGGGAGGAGTTGAAGAGGGAAGATATAGGGAGCAATTGATGCTCCCTATTGGCTGGAGGCCATCACGGGTTTCCTAAGGATGTGCGTCTGGCCCAGGGGACACTGGTGCATCCTCACGTGTTCACTGAGACCCTGCTCGGTGCCAGACTCTTTTCTGGATGTGGTTCTTTACCTCAGGATGGTCCCTTCACTTTCTTTTAAGGCTCAGGACAAAAGAGAGTTCCCCGTGGATGTGGGAGTCACTGTTCCACGTGAGAGGTTGGAAGGAGTGGGGCCATTGCCCACGTGGTACTTTGGTATACATTTTTAAAAGGTACCCCTTAGTGACTCTTTCTCTCCATCTGTTAAGAAATAATTATAATAAGTTTATACATCATCCATCTTTGCCATCAAGTCACAATAAAAATACAAAAACAATTTTAAATAATATTAAGATGCATACAGTGTGATGGGTGCTGCCTTCGATGTGGCATCTTTGTGCAGCACGCAACGCAGACAACCATACATGACAGCCCTTGATGTGTGTGTGAGTCAGCCCTGGGGGCACTGGCTTCTCTCAGTACTACAGGGAATGTGGAAGAAATCAGCCTTCGGGGAGGTCCTGGGCAGCTGGGAGCTCTGGACAGTCAAGGGTTCTCCTTGGTTTTAGGTGCTGTGTGTCTCATCATTGCTGCCTGGAGCAAGTGAGAAGGCTGGGCTGCCTGCTGGAGAGGCTTCCTCGCTCACCGGTGGTGTGTGTGGACCACACACCCAAATGTGAGTGCTGTTGGTCTGCAATGAGTCGTTCAGGCCAGCATCATTGCAGTGGCTCGGGCATAGCGATACTTTCCCAGCTGTTCTTCATCTATGATGTGATTTAGTACCTTCCTTAACGTGGAGGCATATGTTATTAAGCATCTTGAACCACTGAGGAGATTCAAGTTGTAGAGCCTATTTGCCTGCAGTTACAAAGCTAGCTGTTCTCAGCTCTCAGTGTGTGTGGACAGAGCTCATCCTCACAACCGTCCCATCAGGTAACAACATCAGTCTTCCCACCTTACAGAGGAGGCCGCCCAGGTCCCAGATCACACAGCTAGAAATAAGTGGTAGGGCGGAGATTTGGGATGTAAAACCACATTGCCTCAGACCCAAAGACGACTCTTGGCCATGCCAGTGGGTTTCAAACTACGCTTATCTTTTTTTAAGAAGCAGAAGCCTTTTCCCAAGGGAGAGCCCATAAAAAGGGGGAGTGGCTCTGGCTGAAGGGCAAGGTGGCCAGCGGCCATGCTTTCCCCCAACCCCCTCCACGCTCTCCCCTGCTTTCCCCCAACACCCACCACCCCCGCTCTCCCACACTTCCCCCAACACCCCCCCCCGCTCTCCCCCACTTTCCCCCAACACCCACCTCCCTGCTCTCCCCCGCTTTCCCCCAACATCTCCCCCGCTTTCCCCCAACACTCCCCCACTCTCCCCCGCTTACCCCCAACACCCCCCCTGCTCTCCCCCGCTTTCCCCCAACACCCACCCCCCCTACTCTCCCCCGGGGTGGAAGCCAGAGGCTCCTCTGTGGCCACTCTGGTCCTCAGGCCGCACACGCCTGAAAACTGCCAACTCTGCCGTGCGCCCTGCCAGCACATGGAGCCCTGCCGTAGATCTCGCTTTATCTCCGATTCTCTGGCACCATTTCCTCATTCACATCAGTGGATGCATTTCCTTTAAGCTCTGCGGTTTGAAAGGAAATGCCCCCTCTAGAATTTCACAAGAGCTCTGCAAAGGTTTGTTCTCATCCTCACTTTTGCCCTGGGAAGCCCACTGCCTGGGCCTCATCCTCCTTCTTCCTGTGCACTGAGCGTGCACCTCCATATTATCTGGCCTCGTACGATCACATGTGGCTGTCACACTCCAGAGGCCGTGTGCTCAGAGGTCACTCACTCCTTTACCTGTTCATTCATGTGTTTAGTTATCCACTTGTCTAACCAACCTTCATCGGGCCCCAGGGAAACAATGAGCCTGTGTGAGTCTTGCCTCGCACTGTCCCCAGCCTGGAGGAGGCGAGACAGGAGGGTGCTGACCCTTCTAATCTCATGTAATACGTGTTTCAGGGAGTGTGGGTTCCCTGGGAGGTGGGTAACAGGTCTAGAGTCTGCAGTATGGCAGTAAGGACGGGAAGATTTGAGAGACATCAGAAGTATGGAGTGAGATTTGGCAAGTGGTTAAACAGGTTCCCAGAGGACCACATTGGGTGTGGATAAGCCAAGCAAAGGGACTAGAGAAAAACAATGGGGTTTTGGAAATGTCTGGCACTTTAGAGACGACAAGTGGCTCTGTATTGCTGGAAGCAAAACTAAACAGAAAGTGAGAGCAGGGGCCTGGTTGTGGTGCAGGGTGAGGCTGGGGGGATGGACGGGTGCCAGAACATAATCCCAAGGGCCCTGTGTGCAAGGCTGAAGCATTTACATTTTATCCTCCGGGGGATAAGGAGCCAGGCGAGGGTTTTAGAGCTCATGAGTGACAGGATCAGAATACTAAGATTGTTGTCATGGGATACGATCTCAAGTCGAAGTCTCACTTACCTGTGAGGTCGGTGTTGGTTAGTGAGACATGAGGGCATCTCAAAGGCTGCTCTGTGCTATCCTGACCCCAAGCGCAGGGTGGAAGGAGAGAGCCGCCCCAGGACTCAGCGGCTGCGGGCGTCTCCTCTGGGCTCCACAGCTCTGTGTATTTCTCCCACTGTTCTCCTTGCCTCCTGCTGCTGAAATGCAGCCAACATGTCAGGGCTGACGGGAAGGCCAGTTTAGGAAGCGTGGAGAGGGGTCTGTGTGGTACCCCCAGAGAAAAATCTGGCTGATGAACACTTCAAAGTAGGATGAAAAAAAAAAAAAGCAACAGTAGACTTTTAGCATCATTGAAAACTGCAGATAACAAGGATAATATTTGCAGAAAGCTAATCTGTGTCTAGCACCTTCAGACACATCATGCTATCTGAATCACACCGCACCCACTGTGGGCAACTCATCCACAAGCATTTAAAAAATAGGGTGCAGCAGCGCCTGTGGCTCAGTGAGTAGGATTCTGGCCCCATACACCGAGGGTGGCAGGTTTAAACCCGGCCATGGCCAAACTGCAACAAAAAAATAGCTGGGCGTTGTGGCAGGTATATGTGGCCAGCGCCCTAGCCACTGTGCTATGAGTGCTGAGCCAACAATGAATACTTGTAAAGTATAAGTATGCAGGTGGCGCCTGTAGCTCAGTTGGCCATGTGCACCGAGACTTGAGCCCAAGAGTTGGAGGTTGCTGTGAACTGTGACGCCATGGCACTCTACCCAGAGTGACAGCTTGAGACTCTGTCTCAAAAATAAAAAAAGAAAAATTTAAAAAAAAGTATAAGTATGCCCCTAATGAGCACACTGTCAGCCATGTAATCTGAAATTCAAATATAAGTGGCCATCCTGTATTTTATTCTGGCAATCTTAAAAAGGAGTGCACAAGAACTTCTACTTGAATTATGGGGAAATATTGGCCTAGAGAAGGGAGAAGTAACAGATCCAACACATATTCTCTGAGCACCAACTTGGGAAATATTTGTGTAGGATTGAGTGACGTGCTTGGCCCCGTGGGCTCTGCCATCAAGGTTTTCTTTTTTTTCTTTCTTTTTTTTTTTTTTTAGAGACAGAGTCTTACTTTATTGCCCTCAGTAGAGTGCTGTGGCGTCACACAGCTCACAGCAAACTCCAACTCCTGGGCTTAGGTGATTCTCTTGCCTCAGACTCCCGAGTAGCTGGGACTACAGGCGCCCTCCACAATGCCTGGCTATTTTTCTGACTTGCAGTTTGCAGAGGCTGGGCTTGAACCCGCCACCTTCAGTATATGGGGTCTGCGTCCTAGTCGATGAGCCACAGGCGCCGCCCTGTCATCAAGGTTTTCTGTCCAGAAAGGGGAAAAATAGAAACAGATGATGACAATATGATGTCATTAACATGTAACCTGAGATGACAGAAAGAGTCCTAAGGTGGGATTTGACGGGAGCCCCCGGGAAAGACACTTGCTTAGTCTGGGGACTGGGGAAAGCTTTCTAGACTCCAAGCTGATCTGGACAGACAAGTAGGCAGTAACCAGAGGAAGAAAGGTGACAACAGAAAATTGGTAACATTCCCTGCAGAGGAATCATTACCAGCAGTGGGGGGAGAGTTGGGGTGTTAGCAGCAATCAGAGTGTGTGGCAGATGGCATGTGGAGGTGCAGGAGATGGGCTGAAAGGGGCAGGTCCGAAGGGGCAGCCAGGGCTGTGGGGGCCTTCCTGTGAGGCCTGATGTCTGCCACCCTGCTCTTGCCCTTGAAGGTGAGGGGCAGAGCCTATGCCAGAAGCTGCTCTGTGCCTGTGACCAGACAGCGGCCGAGTGCATGGCCTCTGCCTCCTTCAATCAAAGCCTCAAATCCCCACGTGGACAGGAGTGCCCTGGGGAGCCGGCGGCTTGTGAGGACAGCCTGAGTCCGGGGTCCTCGGCCCCTTCCCTGGGCTCCAGCTCAGAGGAGAACAGTGAGGAGGCCCCGCCCCGGGCAGAGGGCCACAGAAGAGCCAGGAGGTTCCTACAGAAGTCCTTCAGTCCCCTGGAAATCAGGCCCCTCCGTGGAAGACAGACTTCCAAGGCCAACGGCAAGCATACCTAGCAGCCAGCCCCTGCTCTACCTTCGCCTCCTTGGCTCTTGGCCTCCTCTGCCGGCTGGAGCTCAGCAGAGATGTGGAGGGAATCGAGGCAGTGAGGCCCTGGTCTACACACCTGTCACCTGTGGGTCAGCTCACCTGCCACCGTGCAATTGGAGAAGGCAACCGTGGGCACCGCTGTACTTCCCGTAGCACATCATGGAAGCTCAATAAATATCCTGATCAATGTGATTTGTTTTCTTTTTAGAAACTGATTAGGTTTAGATACTGATACATGAGTAGATTATATAAGCAAGATGACAAAGACAATGAACACACAAAAAAACTCACAAAAAACTCAACTCCCTAATCAATAAAAGCTACTTTTGCTTTTACTGAAAAATATATAGATGGGTATATGTTCAATCGGCCTTACTGAGATGAAAGCTCTGGTTTGTGCCTTAAAAACACACACGGCGTCCCAGTTGTTGAGAGGGTGGGTGGCCGTGTGCTACAGCCTCCACCTCCAGGTGTCACTGATCACCCTGTCCTGGGTCTAGGCCTTGATTTTTAAAAAATAGAAATTTATCACAGTAGCTGGAAGGTCAGGAAGTGCAAACGCGCACTCTGACCCAGGAAGTTCAGTGTTCCAGTGATTATAAAAATCTGAAATTCCATCCGTCCACTCACCTACCCACAATTACTGAGATTCTGTGGTGTACCACGAAAAAAACAACGTGCTACCAGAACCCGCCTAAATATTTGGGGGTTTTTCCCTTTTTTTTTTTTTTATTAAATCATATATACGTAGATCACGAATACATTTATGCCTTTGTGGGATTCAATGTGTTGATTATTTGTACAAATTTGAGTGCTTACATCCTACTGGTCAACATAGCCTTCACTTCATTTATCCAATTACAGTGTTAAGACATTTGTGTTCTACTCCTGATAGATCCAACTTGTACTTGCAATATGCTCCATAGGTGTGGTCCCCCTACTGACCCTCCCTCTATCAGCCCACCCCCTCCCTTCCCCTCTCTCTCCCCTTCCCTCCGTCATCCTGGCCTATAGTTGTGATTCATCTTTCATATGAAAGTATGATTATAAATTGGTTTCATAGTAGTACTGAGTACACTGGATATTTTTTTTTCCATTCTTGAGATACTTAAGAATATGTTCCAGCTCCATCTGTGTAAACATTAAAAAGGTAAAGTCTCCATCTTTTTTTTAATGCTGCATAGTATTCCATGGTATACATATACCATAATTTATTAATCCATTCATGGGTTGATAGGT